>UYYA01004644.1:0-80197 GCA_900624975.1 Angiostrongylus costaricensis
TTGCTGCACTGCCCGACTCAACGAGTATCCTCTATTGAACCAACTAATACACATGGAGTTCTTTTGAATTTATTGAATTTGGAAGTTCAAAACCAATGTGATAACTCGACTATCTAAATCAGGCCCTATATATTACATATTAAATTACCTGTCTAACTCGAGCGATGCGTGCTAGTACCCCGCTACTCCTGACTGGTCTTTCATCTTGCTAGCGTGGTGTCCAGTGAGAGATCTGGAGTCTTGTAAGTTTTGATATTACTCCGCCATCCCATTCTTTTTCATATCCGCTATGACAGCTGTTCGAAGTTAGTCTAAATTATTTCTGTAGCGTTGAATATAGATTAATATGTTCATCGGGTCAACTTGGTTTATTATCTTTTCTTAGTTATACAAATTTCATCAACGTAATGTTATGCCATGATTAATGTTCCTTAAATGCGTTTGGTTTTATTAAGATCTGTATTATTTCTTCGTTACGCTTCTCTTAGCTTCTCTCGTTCCACTCTGTGCACGGGTTCAAGTTATCTCATCGAGATTGCGAAATCGCTGTCGATCATTTTCGTTGTTTGATGTTAGAATTCTGAAAACCTCTTTTTTAAGGAAGATGCAGTGGTGTTCTCCTTGTGTGAATGCTTGGAGTTATTCAACAGACCTAAGACGTTTGTTTTTCGTTAGTAACAAAAGTTAATAATTCAAAAAACCGACCTTCTTTGGACCTCGGCATAAATAGTTGATATATTTATTTATATGATCTTGTAAGCTGATCTTGTTGAGCTGATCCAAAGTTGGTATAAGTTTTCGTAACAGCCCCACTCGTAAGAGCACGGCTCTGAGGAAGGCGAAATCGCTGGAACGTAAGCGATCGACCAACAACACCAACAACAGCGACAACGACGACGGCAACAGCAACAACGATTACGGAAAGCATACCAGCCGCGCATCAGCTCAACAAGATCAGTTTATAAAATCATATAAATAAATATATTAAAAGTTAATACTTTGTTTCAGTGGCGAAGTTAATTATTTGCATAAGGAAGTGAAAATACTGTTGGCTTCCACATTAAAAGCAAAAGCTTCATGAAGATATCTGCGAATTTTACTGTCAGCTTCTTGATTTCCAAATAGCTGCGGATTTTAATCCAGTCATATTGACCACTTTAGAGGGCCGTTGCAAGAGAGCTTATGTTATTAGTAGTAGAAGCTCGCTACCATTTTTAAAAATGTATTATAAATCTGACATCATATTGTAGGACTTTTTAAAAATGTGCAGATTTGACTAAGGAGTGCACTGGGATTTCACTGTCTACGTGGTTCTAAGCAGAAGTGCGTTGTGTTTGAGCCATATCAATAATTTTCCGAAAATTGTGCTTGCGGCAGCAACGCTTAAGAGGACTAGAAGCAACGAAAATGCTTAACAGCATCACCTTCTGAGTTCTTATAGATGCGTTCCTCGAATAATCGACCTTTTCCATGTCGCGTCATATAGGTGAAGTAACATCCAAGAATGATTGCACATACGCCGAATGATGCTGTTATCAAAATGAATATGCATTCGAGTATCTGAATCAGTACTGTCTTTGTTTTAGCTGTTTTTCATAAGAGTAGCATAACATCTTACTGTTAAAGGTCTAACTGAATGCGAGGTGGAATACGATGCCATTGTCTTAATGTAATTGATATAGTTTATAGAGTATAGTAGCTGATTGCCTATGAGGAAAACTGAAACATTCGTATTAAACTCTTGACTAAATATTCCTGCTTTTTTTAAAAAACTTTTACTGGGAGTGTCTGTTGAGATAGACAGTGCTTCGATAGTTGGTGAAAGTGATGTATAGGAATGTCTCTCTTAACTTCTTCGAGCTTTTTCCTTATTTGTATAGTTGTACTATGCCCGAACTACTGCAGACATTGATGAGAGAAGAGGTATTGTTCAGATGGCGCGATATCCAAGCTGAAACTCCTATGAGTACGCCCTTTGTACCGAGATTAAACCCTGGCAAACCTCTTATGCCGAGCTTGACATTGTTCCATTATACAACCACTCCTTTTTAGTTAACCATGCAGGCCTCTTTACAGGACATATTACGTAGCTGTTGCTGTTGTTCACGGTAAATCTGTGTTAAGATGATAGGTACCATCCTTTATGTATTGTCATATAGGTAGCTGTATCCTCTACGAGTGCTGACTTTCGAATGAAACTGGTTCTTCAGAAATGAGTTCACTTCCGACTCAACCAGCGGAGATATGCGTTGGTGCGATAAAGGATTTTGTCTTGATTAAGTGATTAGAGCGTGCTGTACTTGTGTTTGGCAAGTTTCGCAAGCTTCAGTTCTGTTTAAAACAATAGTTTATAATGTTGAGAATGATTACCACAAAGAGTAAACGCATGAGGACATCACTGTCTTCCAGATCGTTAGCGAATCAAGCGGTTCTTACAGCATTATGCGTTGTCTTTAGATCTCAGTTTGTGCAATCCACTTAACTACAATATTTTGAAAATAGCAGATATCACCTACTTACTCACTTAGATACTTGGATGGTCCAACTTCAGTGGTTGTGCAGGTCTCAGTATAATTTCCACTTTTTCAGACTTTTGTTGGTTTACGAATTGTGGTTTTCTGCACTCCCGAGGTTATTATACTTGCCACAGTCTGCCCCACCATCACAGGCGGTCGCCGCCCTTGTGGATCAGAGGGACATTTGCCACCGTGCGCCCAGTTTGATACTAGGGCGACGGTAGATGATACTGGTTTTCTCTTAGCTGAGCTTCCTGATGGAAACGCCGGACTCCCCAGCTTGGTTGGTCCTTGGGAGGCCCATGATATCCATAGTCAGAGCTAATAAGCTACACCCAGTGGCTTTGATTCGCTCGAGGAGCACGGATAGCGTAACATTTTTCTTAACGAAGCGGAATCTCTTTTTTTTTCATTTTTCTCAAAGGATCCTTGTCAGCAGCTCGCCTTCTCTTCCGTGCACTGTGTCATATTTGGTTCCAACGCTCATACAGAAAATTTGAAGCGGCTGTGGAGTGGTGGTGCAATGTACTAAAATTAAAAAGCGAATCGAATTCTTTTAAATATAATTTTGCGAAGTCAAGTATTCTTAGTTTTTTATGCTTGAATGCTGTTAAAATACATCTGAATTTTGGAACAAGGCCTGGGAAAATTTTTGTTTATTTGTTCCTTTGCCCTTCGATTTGCTATTCCATTAATTGTTTGGAAGTGTTCTACATGGCGCGCCAAGATATTGTTAATTTATCTGTTTAACCAGTTACCAAAATGACACTTGTTTTCATGCGATTCTGGCAAATATTATCTTCTAAAAAGTGTTTAGGAATGAGAAAGATGCACAAGCCTGCATCGTTGAACAAGTTTACCTTGATTTTGTTTTTCGTAATGCGACCGGTTAGTAGAAAGCCTCAACCATGAAATAAATAAAATTAAAAACGAAATATCCTTCAATATCGCTATCCCTTACTATCGCAATCTTTCTTGTTTTACCGTAACACACTTGTTCGCAGAAGTGTCATTTCAGAGTACTTCGACACTCCTTCCATAATTCGTAGCGATTTAGCGCCCTTGAGATTAGTACAAAAACTGGTTTATTGAGACACGCTTTAAAATGAATGGTGCTCAGATTTTCTTAGTACTTTTTCATGATGTTATGGTATAAGGTGGTTATGGCAATTTGCGCCACCTTACAATACTCCTTTTCATTCAGCCTAATAGTACGGTGGTGACGCTTGTATATATGTATATATATATATATATATATATACATTTATATATGGTCTGATTTAGATAGTCGAGTTATCACATTGGTTTTGAACTTCTAAATTCAATAAATTCAAAAGAACTCCATGTGTATTAGTTGGTTCAATAGAGGATACTCGTTGAGTCGGGCAGTGCAGCAAACAAACGTATTAGCTAGTTCATTCGAATATGGAATAGCCAATGCAGCAACTATGTTAGTTCGTCCAATACTGAATGCTGGCCTTCTTGAAAATTAGCCACGCTCGACCTTTCTGTGGTTGTCGCCGAGTGAAGGTCGGTGATTAAACCTTTGGATAGACAGGTACTGCAACAACAATAGGTTAACGAGGATAACAACGTTCAGGGAGTATGTCACAATTACAGACTAACTTTGTTGCACCAGTCCTGCCAGGCAGTGATTTCCACTTATAGGGAGATGCGTGAGAAAGATCAGAAAGGAGAAATGGTGTCACATTCTGAAGGCAGGTGTTGCGGAGAAAGTGTGACCATTTCTAGGGACTGTTTTAATGGTCGTGCACACTTGACATACATATAGATTAGAAGCACTTTCCAACCAGCTTTCAGGCGAGAACGTTAACCAGCTGTCATGAAGCATTCTGCAGCTAAGGTTAGGAAACCAACCTTCTAGCACAATATACAGATATACAGGAAAATATACGGCTTAAAGAGAGAATTACATACCATTCTGGTTTTCCATATGTGTGCTGGTAGGTTGAGCTGAGTGTAACCGATTCCATCCAGCCGGTCCATAGGACTGTTTCCATACATTCCTTCACATAAGTTACCAACATCGGGTTTGATTCCTATGAAATTCCATGTTGTTTGATGAGTGTTCTTGCTACCCTATCGAGAGAATCTGGTAACCAGTTCATTTGGAAATATTCGTTCGTTTTCTTGAGTATACTGAATGATTGACCACCGCCTTCAGTGTTTCTTACTCCCACAATTTTCCATTTAATTCTGGAGTGAGGTGATCACTTTGCTTTTGTTGGGTTGATGTCTGTATCGTTCCAGAAGTTGCTTTTGATACTTCTCAACAAGCTTAGTGAGATGGATTACTCTCGTGTTGAACAAATCAATAGTCCTTTTTGTCTTTCTTCAACTGTTTTCTGGATATCTTCTTTTGACAACGTGTTGCAATCGACGTGGTCTGCTGGTGCATAGTAGTTATCCAATGCTACGTGGAAGCTCGTCATGTAGGTCTTTACCTCGACTTCTGCTTGTGTTATATTTTTCATTGTACGGTGCTTAAGCGTTCCTTTCGATTAAATTTTCCGCTCCGGAGAGAAACTTAGTCTGGATTTTTACCAAACCTTCGTTGTCGTTTGAGTAGCCTAAGAGACGGTTAGTTATCCTTGTGAAAATAACGTTGCATGAGAAAAGCGTGGATTTCATTATTAAATGAAGGCAAATCTACTTCTTTGTAGGTTTTTCGCATTAATTTGACTGAACTGCAATTTGCTCCGTCGAGCGTCACCGGTTTCGTTAATAAGTTCGGCCGTTTAACGAATGGACTAAATCCGTTAGCTAGCTCATAGTGAGGTACAGAGTTCGTTCGGTATTGAATGCCGCCTTTTTTAGAGTTTGCCGCGTGGCTCTTTTTTGTGATTGTCGCCTAGTGAACCTCGAAGTTAGACAATTTTATATATGGGAGAACTATAACAACAAGATAACGATCGTAAAAATGTACAACGAGTACTTGACGATGAAAGAGTAGGAGATTGTTAATGCAATACAATATTACTCATCATAGAGAGAAGAGTGGAAAATATCGTAAAGAAGGAATGGGATCATCATCTACAGGCGACTTCTCGGTAGCTACTGAAGGCATGTCTAGTTAACGAGACGTGATCGTCCGTTCCAAGAAAGTGCTTCTACGGTTGTGCAGATTTTGACATGCAAAGAGTTTGCAAGCTTTTTCCAGCCGCTTGCGAAGCAAGAGCATGAGCCAGCTGTTATGACTCATACAGATAATGTTAGGAAATTACGTTCTATAACAATACAAAATAGCGTTGAAAACATACGACAGTAGTAAAGGATGGAGAACATTCTTTGCGAGGTAGTCTCCTTGCTCTAAAGCAGTTAGTGGGATTTGCTTACTAGTGAACTATGTTGGCAAGCTAAATTCGTTGTTTTATTTTTATGGAAACGGATATGCTTCGAACTGATTAACTTTTCGTGAAAGAACCGTTTCGTATGCCCGAAAATGGGGACCAAAAGAGATTGTATGCAGGTAGTATTGATTGAAGGAGATTTACGAATAATGAAAGATTCCCACACAAATTTCATTTCCATTTCGAGTCCACTTCATAATTTGTTTGGACTTCTTCCATTCCCTTTCAAACCAAATTATTCCAGGGATTCGTCATTTCCCAATCGTCGAACCGGAAGTGGTTCGTGTGGAGTTAGGCGATCCGTACTCTCGAAATTGTACACCACCTATTAGCAATCCGAATGCCCGGTTTGTATTTTTTGTAGAATATACGTGAATCTGTAATTTGTTGTGTTAAGGATGCAAACACAAATGAATTAAGCTTGCACTAACACAAAATATTGTGGCCTCTGACAAACTGCACTTTATAATTCACGATTTTATTTGTATCACCTTTAATTCCGTTAATTATCGAGTAACTGGCTTGGTTTCCATGCGTTCAAGAAAACTGAATAGTGTTGTTTTTTCGTATAAGAGCTTTCATTCCTACTGTTTTAGGCCAGAGCTGGTCAAACGCAGTTCGCTGTGCTCTGTCATGGGCAGGAGTGTACCCATAGTATACCCTCTCGGCACTTCCTAAAGTAGGCTTGGAAATTGTTCGCTGCAATCACCTCAGCTCCTCCTTCAATGTGTTTCGCAGTGTTTTTATCATAGGCTTCTGCTGAATCAATGTGCAGAGTGCAATGCGCATCACGCAATCACGGCCAGACAATTATACACCAATATTATTATATCTATATGGAGGTTTTAAAGCAGCGTCTTAGAGGAGGCACGTGGTCACTTTGGTTCGCTGTTAACACAAATGTCTCATGCCGACAAGCCATGCCACCTTACCGCATCGAGAGCTCTCATTTGGAGGTAGTCCGTGATCCATTTTATTACCAGTTTACAATTTAGAGTCTACTGGATCCTGAAAGGTGACGAAGGAACAGCTGTGACTTTCGAATCCATAAATAGCAGCCATATTTCCAGCAATGAACAGGCAAGTTCAAATTTTACAGATAGTGTTTCGCTTAAAAAGGTGTTTCCATATTAATTTCTGCCAACAAACTTAGACTGTGGAACTGTTTGCGGTTTACGTATTTGCTCTCTGTCCCTCTCTCTCTCTCTCTCTCTCTCTCTCTCTCTCTCTCTCTCGCTGTTTCTTTTGCTCTCCCTCCTCCTGCTTTATCTCCCGCTCTTCTCCCTTCTCTCTGTCTCTATTTCTCAATTTTAATTAATTTTGTTATGTGCTGGCATTGAAACCCAGTATAATCGGGATGTATAGAGACCAATGTATCATAGATGGCTTTGGTGACATATAGATGGCTTTTTTAGCTGGAAGCGCGGATTTTCACTTCCGTATTTAGCTTCTTTTTAGTTGTTTAGTTCATTTACTTTATTTTGTTCCATTATCCTTGGAAACATCTAGTACCATATTCTGTTTAATATGTTGTTATCCTTCTTAATGGTTGGTGGCTCATAAAATTATTCATTGAGAAAAAGTAACGTAGATTAGGACAACTAAACCGGTATATTTGAAAATGCCTGTGATTGTGAAAAGGTGTAAAAGTTTTGTAAACGTTCTTGGATATATGTCTCGTAACCATCAAACACTTCATAACGCTCGCATTATTGGGGAACGTAGTATTTGGAGAGGTCTGGTGCCATTCAATAAAGTATTGTCTTTTGAGTGAGAATCGAAACGATGTGATCAACAAAGATGGTTATGCTGCCGTGTGTTATGGTACTCTTCATGCAACAAAATCTAGCAGTTACATAATATTTGCAGGCATCCTCATGTTCTTTTACTGCGTGGCAACCTCTTCGACTGGGGTATTACCTACAAATTAGTTACTAGTGTAAGTAACACAATAGCAGTGGAAGATTAGTGTCTAGCAATCTTTTTCTTCTCGACGTAATTGTTTCAGTGTGTTGCTTATCGACGCGGCGCTCAATTTTCGTTGATTCCCGCCTTTTTTCCTATGGCTAAACTAGTTGATGAGTTTGGAAATTGACGAAATCGTTGTAGAAACTTTGCTTCATCTTTTCAGATGTTTTTTTAATCGTTTTATTTTATACGACCCGTCTTCACGTCTACTGTGCGGACCCCAGCACTTTTCGCATTCAGTTCGTTTCTTCGCATCAATTGTCCACGAAGATCTTCCAACTTTTGCGTGTGGCTTCGGTTGCTACTTGAGGATTTCCATTTCATCTTAAATGTCGTAAAATGCTGGTCGAGCAATTCTCCCTGGAGTCCTGAGATAGCCAGGCTGGAGCGTTCCCAATTGGATTTCAGAGAGTGATTTTTTTCCCAGATAAGGCCAGTACCACCTTCCCGACCCCGGAGGGATGAGAGTCTTGCTTGACCAGGAGCGGAATCGAGCTACCACCACGCTCGTGATGACGGACATCACTACCGCTGTGCTATCCGGCTCCTTTTCAAATATATATATGTATATAATTTTTTTCTAAAATGTTTTAATTCTAAATTTGTTTTAAACTCTCTTTTTGTTTTGAAATTTTCAAGAAATTGCGAGTGATTGCGCCCCCCGCCACTTTGTTTCACTGTTTTGAAATCGTCATTCATAGAGATGATCCGGTTCGAGTGTGTGTTCGGGTGCAGCTTGAGGCTGTATGAACTTCTCTCCTCAATGACATGCTGAGTGATGGTCGAGCGTGTTTTTCCCCCAGAAACCGGCGATGCTCCTGTTTATCGCCCGAGAAATATTTTTTGGGAAAGCAGAAATGTTCTTGTTCATTGCTTCAGTGGTTCGCAATTAAGCCACATTGGAAAATTGTTGTTTTAATTATTATTTGAACTATTATTCCAATAATGTCGATAAAGCCAGCCACAACAACGTAAGCGAAAATGAACAGCAGAAGTCGATAGTACTTCTGTGGGTTGTACTCTGTTAAAAGATCAACAATTTCTAGCATTATGGTGTCACATTATTCACATTATTCAACGTCACTCGCCTTTTACATGAAGTGGCCCAGTGAGTGTTTCGAATGGAGTGCAGTCGCACGCAGGGTCGACGGGTGTGTGGTTTGTTGTTACCCCGCACCATGCGACGCTTTGATGCGCTCTATTCATACACGTAGGGTTGAGTGCGTTATTTATAACACTTTATGCATTCACAAAAGCGCGACCGTTGGACGAGCGTGACTGACAAGACTGCTTCTATTGAAAATTCTGAACGGCATAATTAATAGACTGTTATTCCATGCAGTATCAACTAAAACGAAGCAACGGTTTGGATTCTGCGACCGGGTGTTCACGTTTGTTGTGCGGACCAAAGCTTCAGTTCACACCCCATTTTCTCGAAGTATTAGCAGTCAACAACGATCAATTCCAGAAGTCTAAGTAATATGTAGGCAATTAATCCAATCCGATTACGAAATATTTTCCATGTCACCTTTAATTGTGTCGTGAAGCGCATTCAAAAAGTCCTCCGCTATTGTTCAATTCTGTCATAACAAGGGATGGATACACTGCGTAACAAAGGCTTTGTTATACTTCGTTGCGAATCACTCACTATTAAAGGTGTGAATCTGTAGTGAATTTCAGTATACTGGACACGATCGATTTTTTAATAACGTATTTTGTCGTTACAGTAGGTGTAATAGGTGTGGCGTAAACAACTGAAGTCAACTTGATCATTTCGTTGGAGTGCGCGAGCGGCCCCGTGCATGAAAGACAAGGTCGAGTGGGGAACACTTGTCAAAATGATCACATAGACTGCGTTTTACGGCACCGGATTTGTATGAGAATATAAAAATCCAAATAGTAATTGCGTGGAAATGTCCTCTTTTCTAAGAGCATTTAGTGATTTCTACCTACCACACCATCCGGTTCATGTTCTGTCCGCCATTTTTCATGCTTTTATATATCACCTTACGCCTGAAGAGAAATTCTGGGACACATGGGAATGCTTGTACGTGCACCACAGGGGCCTGAACATGTCTCATGCGGGTCGGCGCTTCAGTGCATCGTCGGTGACGGACGGACCCGGTTGGCTGTCTGTGGCCGACCAGGCGGCTGACGGTTGATTGCTGTCAGGCAAGTGGTTGCGGCGGCAGTCAGGAGGGGCGGTGCTGGAGGTCGTCGTTGGCGGGCCGTGACGCTCTGCTGAGCTCTGCCCCGTCTCATAGGCAACTCGCCCATCCTCCCACTGCAGCCGCTGCTAGGCTTGGTGTTGCTTGCTGGTGGTTTGGGAATCAATGCCCGGGCTTTAGCCGTATTTACGTGCTCTATCGTTATTATTGTCCAACGTCAATACTGTCACGACTCATCTTTTATAATTTTCGACACAGAAACTTGAGCTGGCAAGTTCTGCTCAGTTATTTCCAGCTCTGTATTGCCACAGTATTCTTCTACCATAGGTGCTAAGTTTCGACTATGCTGCTTATATTCCAATCTTTCTTATTAATAGCTTTTTATTATTGGGTAAGTGTTATTCTTACTACGTTCTCCTTTTATAGGGCACTATTTTCTTTCATTTTGTGAAAGAATCCGATTTAAAGCCAAATCGCTTCTACACCTGCACTGCCGAGAACATTGAGCTGAAGGATTACAAATTTGGTAGCCAGTTCAGTCTTGAAGTTACGACAAACCGAAGGAGAAGCTGTGAGTCGTAGCTGTATCCTCTTCGAGTTCTTTCTTTTGTCGTACTTTTCCTCATGTTTCGTACAGTTTCTCTTTTTTATTGAAAAATAGCACCACAAGAAGTCCAATGGTAATCATGTCTTCATGCAACAGGTTGAAACCCGAAAACTTGCTTTTTTATCGATTCGCAACTGTTTTGCTTCCATTTCTATAACTGTGGTGTATTTGTGGGTAAGTGGAGATAGTTTTGTGGAGACCGTTCAAAATACGGCTGTAGAGGCTTAATTTCAACAACAATATTTCACTGCTAATCCTTTTCCGAGCAAAATACTCGTTCATATATGTGTTTTTTGTGCAGCGTCTTCTTTTTGTAGTCCATGGAATCTATTGGTCCATATGTACCAGTTGTTCCTCATTTGAAGGCGGAGTGATGGCGTGTGAGACAACACGTTAAGTGTAAACATTTTGTCACCTCATTTTGCTGCCTAACAGCCTACCATTTGAATTTAGAATGTTTGAGAACAACTCTCCGTGATACGGCTGTGAGGTTCAGTGGCATGACTTTCATTCCTACCCTGGTCATTCTAACTGAATGGGGCGTTATTAGATTAGAATTAAATATGAGTAATGTTGCGCTCTATTCAGGGTAATAAGTTCAACATAGGGCAGTTTATCCATTTCCGGGGCAATAGTGATATAGATCCGTTTTTCTCAGCAACCAACTGGATGTTTTCCGTTTGCAAAATTTTGCTTTTCTCTGTGTAGGGCGTACGATCCTATGACTGATAAGATTCGTTTGCCTCACAGATCAGCAGAGGTACTATTGTGGTTCATTATGCTTCGTGAGATGTCAGATTTCCTGTAGACCTTCCCACTTGCGGCCATTTATTCCCTCAATTTTGTTGCCACCGGCACGGTGCGTGTTGTTGCTAATTGGGATGCTGTCTGGATATGACGCGTTACATGTGGTTCATCCGAGCGGATAATGCAGTTCGTGCCTTTCCGTTTGAATCATTTATGGCGCTCGTTGGCTACTTCTCGTTCGCTCATGTAATCTTTCATAACAGCTTCGCACATAGTCACAGATGTAGATAGATTAAAATAATGTCGTTAGGGCGTGGTAGAAAATGAGCCGGGTGGAAGTTTAGCCTTATTGCTGAGTCCTAATCAACTTTTACAAACGAATTGTCGTCCCAATTTCCAGCCGTGAAGCTTTCTCTGCAAAGAGTGTATGTGGCGGTGGCGGTAATTTCATTGCGTTCCATTTCAGTATCACCTGTCATTGATTGAATTGGAATGAGAGATTTTGGAAAGAAAACAAAAAAAGACTGTGGATGATTTACTGAGTATGTAAAATTTCAGTAGGAAATGTTCCGCCAACTGAGCAATACGTCAATCAAAGCTCACCGATCGCCTTGCAGGGACAGCAGCATAAGTTACACTGCTTCTTTTCCGGCTAGTAAGTTGCTTTGATTGTTGTATTCGGTACTGCCTTCCATTTATGTCTGAACGAATGCTGAATTGAGCGTTAATGATTAGTCGTTTCATTTTACCTCAAGTGATGTCTTGTTTTCACAAAGATGTTTGTGTCCTTTGGTTCACTATACTTCTGCATGCATTTGGGTTTTTCTGAGAACATATTTGTCACGCCTGCTTACCACATTACACCAATTTCTATGACGCATTAGCGAATTCTGGCGCTTTGCCCAACATCAATCGTCCGGAGTGCTGATATCCCACATTGCTCGCTTGATTATCTATAAGACCTGGTTGCTCACTGAAGATAGTTCTGCATTTCTCTCGTGCTTCTATTTATGTTGTCTTGTTAACCAGGGACTTTAGAAATCATTTCCACTTTATCTTGCTATAAGCAGTCACTGACGTAGTGGTTTTTTTCCTAGTTCTTTAGAACAAAAAGGAATCTGCTCTTTCCACTTGTTTTTTTCTTCGAGTTTTTTTTTATCTCGAAATTTACTGATGAGTACAGTGGCCATTGTGCCCGCATATTTGGTGTTACTGGAGCTTTTTGACACACGAAAGAAATTGCATGTCCGAGATGCCTTAGGGGACATTGAAATGTCGTCGTCAGCAGTCAATAGCTGACACGCCTTAGGCTGACAGTGAGCAATGGAGGTTATTGACAGCTAGAACAATTCGGAATACGATGCGTAATCGTTGCGATCCTGTCCCATCTATTTCATCTACGTTTTTCATTGCTTCGCACGTGAGCAGGAACGGCTTGTAAGCTTAAATGGTTTATGGGGTGGGTTTGACCGTGGTCATTTTAGTAGAATGACATCTGTATGTGGAAATCCCCATTTTATTGTATGTTAAGCAGATCGATAGTGGATATGTGGTAAAATAAGGAGGTACAGTGGATTCAGTGGATCGTTCTTGACCGATGAGGTGAAAGTTGCAAATATTAATCATCAATGAATGTGTTGTATTTTGTACCAATCTCATTATAATATTACAGCGTATCCCACAAGGTTTCCTTTCGCGCATAGTGTAAACGTTATGTTCAAAATGGTGTGCACTAAGAATAAAGCGGGGACGACCATCAGTGAGTGGACAGGAATAAGTTCGCTTGTCACTGGAGTCAGTAGTGTATCTGGAAAGCGGGCGTTTTCCGATAACGAGTGTCATGGGAGGGGTTTCGCGGCTCCGGAAGTTTCGGCGAGCAGACTGGCAACGATCAATGCGATTACTCGTCGCGCCGACGTTCTCCGCGTTGTTTACGAATGCGACATCGATCTTTGTTTATTCACGCTTGGCGATACGGCAGGATGTCAATTCGCATGGTTCTAATTGTCTGCACTTTACTTCATCCCTGTTAAGATGTTAGTGTTGACGGAAACCCGTGGTCACCCCGGAAATCCAGCACTTCGGAATTGTGTGTGGATTCATAATAGGTTTGTGATTGGTAATTAGTGTAATTCCATTTTTCTCTCGCTAGCAAATTTTTTACACGACTCGTCTTTCACGTCTACTTTGCGAATCCCAGCATTTCTTGCGTTCGGTTCGTTTCCTCGTGTCCATCATCTGTGGAGGTCTTCGAGCGTTTCACGTGTCGGTTTGGCTACAGCTTGATGTTTGTCGGCTTTTTAACTAGTATCTTTGAATACTGATAGAATCGATTCTCTTTGGTGTCCTTGGATAGTTGGCCTAGATCGGCGTCACTTAGACCATAGGGTATGAGCTGTTCCCAAACAAGTGTGATACCAGTTTCCCAACCCCGAAAGAATGACGCTTGGTGAGCTCAATGCGAGATCGAGCCACGCCGTGTTCATGAAGATCAGCATCACTACCAGTGCTCCCTTGCTCTGTGCCGAAATCAAAATTGTACTTGTCAAATGTGTCGCGGAGTAAGCACATACAGTAGTGGAATGACAAACCTGGTGATGTTTCAAAATGTTCCAGTTCCTCACGACTTTTCACTTTTGCAATTGAGGGTGATTTGGAAGCTGGTCTTTCTCATAAGATCTCAGTATCCTAAACCAGTCTAAAATGATCAGCACTTGTGCACTAGCACCTTTTATCTATAGATCAGATCCTAGTCCATTAACTTCGAAATGGTTTATTTATTACACGTTTTCTTGTCGGCTGTTTATATTGCCGCGCCGGGCATCTTTACTGCACTTTTTGTAATTCGATAGCTTATTCAACACAGATGTCGTAGTGGGCGTCGACCGAAGAAAGCTTTCTTCTGTACGTGATAGTTGGAAATGAAGCTTTTTGTAGGATTTTTTCGGTCTGATTTGACTTCTTTGGCATTTACAAGCATGCATGCTGTACTTAAACACTAAGAATTAGGACACTTTATCGGTTTGACAAGGTAGTAACCCATTAGGGAAACTTGTAGAAACACATCGAGGAGGGTTAGGCGTACACAAAGTGCACAGTCATCCATTTATTTTCACGCTGTGTCTCTGCAACCATTTCATAGTGCCAATCCCTATCATCATTACTTTCACATTACTTTTTTGGATGTTGTAAACATTGTACAGTGGAACATTCACTTTCCACTACTCACGAGTTTTTACAATAAACTTTCTTTACGTGGTAACTATTCAAACGCAAACAAAAATATTTATATATTGGCTGCATTTAGTGCTCATCAGGTTACCGTATATTCTGACACATTTAGCACCATAGCGTCTTTACAGTTGCATATAACACCGAGCACAACGTTGCCGTTTCTTCGACTACTTTGACTGTGTGGCTACTTGAAGATAAAGACACTCGCATTCCATCTGAATTATCATGAAAATAATTGTACTTCATTTGAATTAGATATTTGGTGCTGTGCCTATCTCGTACGTCTGATGGATTAGTGGAATGTCACTCCCTCTCCAAAGAGCATGAGAGACTGGTCGATGCAGGCGTTTTTGCCATGTGTGCAAATTTTCGATTTTATAGTCTGTCGATTTCATCACCTCTTGCCTTATCCAATAAATGTGGCTGACTCAGCACCTTCCCAAACCTAATTCTTGGCAAAATATGAGAGCTAAAATAATGGAATGTATAAGCAACACTGCATCTCCTATCATATTTCTATCGCTGCAGGCTAACATGTCCCATCTTAGGGAGAGACTCTGAGCGAGTACTTTGGTTTGGATGAGTCACATAATAATCATCGCATGACCATCTGAAAACTAAATATCGTTCCCGCACCTGCCACACAAAACCGGGTGTCATCCAAATCTATTTTGGTACGATTGTTGCCACATTATAATTTTATGGCTCCCTATCTGCACCATGGTTGAAGGCTTTAATCGTGTTTACGTTAGCAATACAGCAAAGAGATGGTTAATATGCGTTTCCGTCTTATTTCATCATACCTTCATTTCTAGATCATCACAAAAAAACAATTGTACTTAACCTTGTTTATTGCAGTCCTGCTCCCAAGCCGACGTGGTATCACAATGGACGAGAAATCAGCGAAGAAACTGATGAAGGCTTTCGTTTTGAGTCGTACGGGAAAACTTTGGTTTGTTTGGAACCAGTTCCGGACTTCTTCATTCAAGTTCATGTGCATTGTAACGCGTCGAATCATTGCTTAGGTGTTCAACGTTACCCAGGATAAAGCTGGTAAGTACGACTGCCGATTTCCTGTGCACAATGACATCGACAGGACATTCAACGTCGTCGTTGAAGGTACGAGTTATTTCGAGGAGTCTATAGACTTCTGTTCATGTCAGTGTTTCCCTAAGGAAGAAACAAAGTTCAGTAGATGTTGCTCTTATGCTTGAAAGGTGATTGGGTGCAATTTCTTTGTAAGAAAACGTGAGACGTATGTGATTCTGGTGTTATTCACCACTGAAGTATGTTGTGCGAAATTTCGCGCTAAAAATATTCCTTTCCATGTCGGTGTGGTGGGAAGTACATTTTTGTATTTCACGGCTAATATTTATTGGAATTTCACCAATATGGCCGGATACCTCTATGGACAGTCGATAAATCAGTTCCTTGCTCGAGATCACAAAACAGTTTTTTGGTTAACCTGACAGTCGCGTAAAAATTCACACAACAAGTCATGATCACGTGAAACCGAGATGACTATACAAAGTGCTTGACGTGCTTCCATGTATTACGTGGCAATGATAACTTCTTACTTTACGTCCCAGAACTGAATCTAGCGGACATCTCATCGGCGTTTTTGTGACCATGAACGCACGTTGATGTCCATAAATAACCGTATGGAATGTATCTCACACGCATCCGTTTTCTGAAGGGCTGAAGAGTTCAAAATTTAAGTCGTACTTCTTCACAAAGTTTGGCAGTTGTCAGGCACATTTCCTGAGAATGAGCTTCCAGTGACGTCTGCTAGCTAACACATTTGTGACCGCAGGGATTGGTTTTTATGCGCAGAAATGACTCGCCTTTCTACTTTAGAAAGCCAAATCTCGACTCATAGTGAATATGAACAATTTTGGAAGACCAACAGAGTTTATAGTTGGCTGGAGTCTGTAATTTAAAGTCGTAGTCAACGACATAAAACGTTTTAATCTAATGCAATGACCTAGTGGTTCTAAGAGCTCAGAAACTTGCGTGTCTTTCTCCACTTTTCTTTTGGTATTGTTTTGTGAAATTGGACATATTCTTATGGAGCAATTTATTTTCCACACTATTCCCTCCTTAGTGTTGGATTGTCACTTCCAACTACTCTAAGAAAGGAGTTCGTTTCCTCTTCAAGTACATTGAAACCGGGAAGTATTGCCTATAGGTAGAGGCTAGTTCTCGTTGATATTGTACATTTCCTTCGTAGTTGTTTTTACACTGTTTCGTGAACGTGGGATTTCCGAGATTATTCTTCACTTTTCCTCTTTTTTCTACATCCGCTGACATTGTGGTGTCGTGATATTTTTTTAGAAACTATGAAGGATCCGAGTTTTTATCTTTTTTTATTTCTTTGGCTTTTTTTCTTCAAAAGTCCTGCTTTTGTTATTGTTGTGGTGATCACTGGGTGATAACGGTAACTAGAGGTAGAGGCTTTGTAATGTTTAGAAAACGGTGCACAATGTTTTCTTCTGTTTTGCGCTTATGATACAGCGCCTTATATTTATAAATAGCGTGGGAGAAAGAAAAAGTGGAACGTGTAAAATAAGAAGGTGAGGGATGTTGAGATGTTGTTCATGTCGGCCGAAGTGAGAATACGGCAAAGTGTTACCGTTTTCGCAGTGTAAATAAGGAGATAGTAATAATTATGCATTAGGGTCTTATCATAAAATGCCATTCGAATGGAAGTGAAGACATGTGGAACGGTGGTAGATTGTACGAAGTGTTTTCGTCAATCACGTTGAATAACAAAGGTAGCTTTTCCATTGTCTGTGGGTGTTTTTACCACTCCTTCATGTCTTGGTGATAAGACGTTTGGAGCTAAACGGCGTCGTTAAAGAGTTGTAGTACGTTTAAAATATTAAAGAATTATCGGCCACATGGTTCTAACGTTAATTGTGCTCGTTCAATAGAGTGAAATATTTGTTGAAATAAATCGATGACTTTCGATGGAAATGAAAATGGTTGCCTTTGGGAAATTACTCATATGTACGTATATATATATATATATATATATATATATATATATATATATAATATGTACACATAATATACATATGCATGTTATATATATACATGTATATATAACAAGCATGTACATATACATGTATATATATTCATGTATGTATGTATGTATTTATGTAGTGATTCCTCCCAACAGTTTACCGCCCTATCGTGGCTAGGAGGTGTTCCTGGGTGTCGGGCTGCGATGTACAACGGAGGGATTCATCCCTCTGGCAAGGTCTCTCAAGCTAAAAAAGAGTCCGACGTTTCCATCAGGAAGCTCTATTAAGAGTAGACCAATACCAGGGTTCGTCCCGTCATGGCACCAAACTAGTCACATGGTGACAAATCTCCCTCTGATCCACAAGGACAGCGACTGCCTGTGATGGTGACGGCTTGGGTCATATTTTGGCTCTGCTATGGGGATCGCACAATCAGTGGGGACGGGCCATCAATGTAAAGTAAGTAAAGTATGTAGTGATTGTACAGCTCAATATATGAATTTTAGTTATTATTTTTATACGACTGTCAGTTTGGCCACATTGCGCAAATATACGGTGCTTATTGCGTTCATCCGCGACGGGCAGCTAATCAAACTTGTAGTGCAAATTATTTGTTTTCAGGGTAAACATATGTCTTAAGCCAGTATTTTCCACACAGTTTACGCATTATCCTCTAAAACAAACCAAAGGAAAAAAAGCATGTTTTCATTATCGTAGGACTTAAATCTCATTAATTTACCAAACGGTTTGGTTTTTCGTCTCTGCTAGTTTTTTGTCAACTCTAGCTGCTCCATACTGGCCAGACGGACCGCCGCCGAACACAAACACTAGTGAGGGCGAAACAGTTACATTTGACTGTACAACGAGTGGAAAACCTGTTCCAAAGGTCACCTTCTACAAAAACGGTGTTGGTGAGTAGCTTATATCACATGGATTCATTTCGTTCTACTTTTATTTAAATTTCTCGCTTTCCAGAGCAAATGCTCCGTAGAGGAATCACGTGAAAAGTCATAGGTTTGAGAAATTTGAAGAAATCCTGCTTCTGTTAGTTTGGAAATTACTTGTAGATGCTCTAGGAAAATTCCCTTCTAGTAAAAAGTGATGAATTTTCTTATTTATATGTTCTTATAAACGGACTTGAGGTTAGTATAAGTTGTTGTTGTTGTTGGTCAATGGTTTACGTTTCGGCGATTTCGCCTTCCTCAGAGCCGTGGTGTTGCGAACGGTACTTGTATATTTATATGGTCAATTTTGCATGACATTCCTCTTCCATCCCCACATTTCTTCAATTAGTTTCGTCATCTTCCTACCGTCCACTATAGTTATAGTCGTGTTCATTTGTGCTACCCATCTGCGACCGCGATCTTTCACCTTTCTCCACTCACATGTTTCATGCTGGTTGAAGGTGATTTTCTAAGGCAGTGCTCAGCAGTCGTTTCCGATCGTCGTGTGTCGAAGGGAAGTCTGCTCGCTTGTTTCAAGGATACCGAAACAGCAGCAGGTGTTACTTGTGATTAGTCTATAGACTACCCGAGGGTCCCGATAAGTGTTCTGTTTCTGGCATTAGGCTATCACAGTTTTTATCCTAGGTCGATTTACGGTTTCCTCCTCGTTGTTCATTTGACCACGTGTGCTTTACAATTTATTTCTCATTTTCTTAACTTGTTGTTGCTTTGAAATAGAATTGTTGTTGAACGAATCATGCAAGGAAACAAGTTGAATGAAAAAAAATGCTAGAATTCGCACAATATGTGATATAGGAATGACGTAGGACTGTGTAAAAAAGCCACCATAAATCGCGCTTGTTAACAATAGTGATAGAACACAGAAGGTATATATCATTTCGCTAGTAACAGCAATACTTTAGCCGGCCAAAAGAATGCAAATGTTCTCGTAGCTTCGTTCATATCAGAATATAATCATTCGTTTATGTGATCTTATAAACTGATCTTCTTAAGCTGACGCGAGGTTGGTACAAATCTTCGTTGTCGTTGTCGTTGTTTTTGATGTTATTGATCGATGGCTGACGTTTCCCCGACTTCGCCTTCCTCAGAGCCTGGACGTATTTTATGTTAGAATACTTTTTATTATTCGGTGGAAAAGAAGGTTAAAGTGTTAATGAAGATCAAACTTTCAAATAGACGCTATATTGAACAGAAAGGCCACTCACCGTGATGTTACGTGCGGGACTGGCCCACAAGTAGTTCACGCGAGCAAGACACGCCCCGGGGGTCAAAATATCATTTTGAAATAGGGCGCCAGGTCACGCGTGATAGTGAGGCATTCGTCTTTCCGGTTCATCTTTGGATTTTTGAAATTTGACAACGACAACGACAACGAAGATCTGTACCAACCTCGCGTCAGCTTAAGAAGATCAGTTTATAAGATGACATAAATAAATATATCCACTATCTATGCCGAGGTTTATAGAAAGTCAGTTTTTCGAGTTATTAAGAATATAATCACTTTTTATCTCTGCAATAGTCCTTCGGTCCTGCATTCCTCACGGCATAATCGTCGAGGACAGAATTAAGCTAAAATATGTAAGCGCAGAGTTGTTTTCAAGGGCAGGGTAAAATTGTAGTTCACTGGAATTCGTGTATTACTACAGGTTTGAAATAAGTAGCCTAAGATAATAAAAGGATAAATGAAGGGTAAAGTTCTCGGCGTTGATCAATCCCTTACGGATGCGTCATGCATTCGACTTCATTAAGCATCGTTGGGTGTGAATGAATTCATATCTGGCCTATACAGTATCTCGCGGTAGCCTACCGATGTATCGCGCCAGTGCTGCTGTCGTCCTGGATAAGTCTGGTACCAATTTGCTGACCCTGGAAGAATGGAAGGCTTGATGAGCCACGGGTGCTGGATCGATCCCAATGTGTATCGCAGGACGCCTCCGACCACTGCGTCACACGCGCCCATTGTGCTTAGTACTACATACTAATATTCGTTTGGTTACATCAGGAAGATATTTGAGGAGATCGGAAAAGAAAAGAAAAATCCGAGTAGTGGGAAATCAGTTGGAAATGCAAATATTTTTGAGGAAATTAGTGCTGATTTTTGTTGAGAGTCTTTCTCATTGCGCTGTTAAGTTTTATCGAAGTGATGGAATTCACTTAGCACCTAAATTCATTCAGCGACGTTTCCATTTGATTTAATAGGACGTAGATCGCACGTCCTAGTTGAGGTTTCTTCTCGAAGGAAAATTGCTTAGTGGATTTGGTGGAAGCAGTTTTCCTAGGACTTTTTACGATTATGCGGGGATATTGGTTTTCTTTTTGGCAATAGTTTCCCGTCAGTTCTACATCTGGAACGGAGTATTCGAGGATTTGTTACTGTGTCAATAACGGATGCTCCCTTCGAATGCTCTGTCTCCTTGTCTTTCTGCTACTACAGCAGTGAAATCGTGCTCATTTGTTCCTTAACGAGAATATTTGGTGAAGTTTTATTTCCAAAATTCGTCGGTATTGTTGGAAATACAAGAGGCTTATATAATCAATGAGTTTGACTTAAAAGACTTATTTAATGAAGCAGCAATAAGGCAACTAGTATTTTATCATTTGGTCGAACACTTTGATTAGTAACTTTTGTGGGTCTGGCGGAGAGTAAAGCTTGTAGTTTTGATAGGCATTGCTGTGGAATGCGGCGACCTTCGTCTTCTATTCATCACTTCTTCGAAGCACTAAATTTAGGTCCATTTTGCGGCGACTTATGTGGTTGACTTAGGGGTTGACTTGTAAATAAATTTCGGAACTTTCACTTTTTTATTCTGAGAACAAAGTCGCTCCCAGTAGATGAGGGTGAAGAATCATAGAGGAAGCATTTCGCGATTAGTTCATTGATCGTGTGAGGTTTTTTTACACACGCTTTCCTGAATTATAATTTTTAGAATTGAGAGAGTATTCCTCATTAATTGTTTGGTCCTAGCATTATCGCTTCTATGAATTTTACGATCTTGAGGTTTGTTAAGAAGAAATTTTCAATAGTACCTGTATCTAACCGTTAATTTTTCTTGCTACTTTGTGTGTTTCTTGATTTCCAAATTGCCTTTAGAAATGAAAAAGCCGAACGATGGTGACAAATGGGTGATTGAGTCGAATCGATTAACAATTTATGATGTGAGAAAGGGCATTCACGGAAAAGGGGACAACGCGGTTTACCAATGTAAGGCCGAAAATAAGCACGGTTACGTCTGGACCAATTTCTACCTGAATCTTTTGGGTACGTATTCACTCCAAATTTTTACATCCTGTGCTTTTTTTCTTTTTGAAGTACATATTGGCCTACCTTATTCTCCTGTTGTTTTCTTGACCGTTAGCTTCAATGTTTTTTTAAATTCTATTTTCCTTGGAAAATTAGCTCTATCCCAAAACGCTGAACGAAGAGCCCCGATTCAGGGTAGCTGGACGAAGTGTGATCGGCAATAAAATTGAACTGTTTCAGCTTTCAAACCACAACTGCTTTCCGATTCCGGTGAAGTGGAGGCTGTGACGGGTCAGTCAGTGACGTTAGAATGCAAGTTCTTCGCCAGTCCAAACGCTGTTATAACCTGGTCGAGTCCGGTTCTTCAAGGAATTGCCCGTAATGTCATCCCAGCAAATCCGCATGGCGTTGGAAAGCTCGTCATCCCAAGTGCGCGCTTCTTCAAATTCTTACACATTTGAGACAAAGCTGGTTTTTTGACGGCTGTCAATAATTTCTTGATCGTTGGATTAGATGAGAAGTTCAGAACTTCACATACATATGGAGAAGACCTTGCTTTATCGTAATAAGGGTATATACATTTCTTATCAAATATTCTTCCAGTTTTAACGCTTGGAAATGAAACATTCAAAGAATGATGGACTTATAACATTTCCCACCCGAACGCTTCAGCTGTACCAGGGATGCCTAGGTGAATATCATCCGGTTCAACTGGAGGAAATTCGTTTTGTTCAGTAGCCTGGATAGTCAGGATACGTGCCTAGACCAAAAGAAAAGCTAAAAATCCTTTTTTTAGGCTCGAAGAAGTCAGAACTTCGTTTTTTAGAATAAAAGACTTTTTTCTTTCCAATTTTTTTCCTGGTTGGCATTGCTACTTCAGTTAGCATAGTTCACTCAGAGCTGAAATATGCTGGTTTAAACATGAACATAGGCATTATTCTCGCACCAACGCATTAAATAGTTTTTAAATTTAAATAACACAATCTTAACCCTTTTATTTACTGCCTTTTTCTTTTTAATGGCAGGGTATGTTGTGGAATATAACTTGTATATAATGCTGAGATATTTGCAAAACTCCTGACCGCAGGTGTATGCGGTGGGGAACGAACGCGGTATTGTCCTTTCCGGGAATCAATAGAACTAGCTGAAAGACAGGCAAAACGAAGGACCCGGATGGCGTGGTGTTGAAGTGCGCTACTCCCCGGTAAGGACAATAGCGAGCGTTCGTTCCCCACCGCAGACACCTGCGTTCCGGAGTTTTGCAAATATCTGAGCATTATTGTGGTTTAAATAACATATTTTCCAAACTGACCGTCGTTTAACCTCGGTAGCAATAATCGTTACCTTCTTGGATTGCTAAATTAACACGAGATTAGTAAAAATGTTTATTCGCCTAGTGGCTCGACTTCTTCATCTTCATCAAAGTCGATTGTCGAGTAGAATCTCAAATGAGGCAATCTCACCCGACAACGCTCAAAAGAGCGTAAGGACCATCTACTCGGTTCATCGGCTCTGGTGAAGGCGAAGATGTTAACCAAATAAACATCTTTGTCAACCTCGCATTGGCTTAACAACTGGAGAAGGTACTGAAGTAATAGAATAAGAAGAAAAAGCGATGAACTATGGAAGCCAGATATAGGTATGTAAATAAGAAGAGAAATTATTTACACTTTTAAAGCGATAGAGCTGTCGTTTTACAGGTCTATGAAGTCCTCAGGCTCTCAGGTATATTAGGTGTCGAAAAATTATCGGTGTTTATCAGAAATCAAGAGTGATAACCATGGTGACATGAGCAGAACCGCGACTTTTGTATTGTATTTGTAGCTCCCATTATTCTATACCATGAGAAAAAATTATGCAGTAAATAAAAGATGAAATATAATAACGAAAGTTCGAAAATTTGCAATGTAAGAAAGGAAAATCAACTTAATATAACTGTTGTTAGAACGAGAGCATTATTAGGAACATTTCACCAGACCTTAATATTGTTTCTGCAAAATTTGGTTTTGCTTCTGTTCTTTTTGTGGATTTCAATTAGATGGATAGTGGGTGTTCTTCATGTTATGGTAAATCAGGAAAATAAGCAATCTCCGTTACAGACGTAACGCCAGAAGCCGAAGGGGAATATGAGTGCACGGGAACGAACAAGTACGGCCAGGCTAAAGGAGCTGCCAAATTGCTTGTGCGAAGTTAGTTTCCTACATTTCTTTTCGTGTACAGTTTTTAAGCTTTGTTACATATATAACCTTTCGAATATGTGCAGCAATATCTCTCTTTTTGGAATAAAGTCTTTAATTAAAATGAGTTTTGTGAGAATTTAACAGGAAATACAAGGGAGATAGTGATGATTTTAGAGGCAACCCGACTGGAACCATTTCGTCGATCAGAGGAAGTAAAAGTAGCAGGTGAACCAATTCGTCTATCTTGTGAAGCAACCCCCGATGAACGGTTAGTTCCTTTTTCCTATTGTTGATCATTTACTATCTGCATATGACATTCCTTTCTATTATACACATTAGTAAGTATTTTGGAGTTGTTTACAAAGTTATGGCTCGCCAGATCATTCTTATTTTTCGCGACTTAGTTTTTTATTCGATTATCTAATCCGTGAAAATGCAATTATTTTCAGACTCGACGTCAAGTACGAATGGCTTGTAAACGGACTGCCTTTACTAGATGCGCACTTACAATCAGGGCACTATAAGGTAGGTTAAATTGATAGAGATCGTGTAAAAGATGAGAAATATTTGGGATAAAGAGATGAGTATACGCAAAGCCACTATAGTTATTATTACGGTATTTTGAATTCAGATAGAAAGCGATCACTCACTGCTTGTGAAAAATCCGACACAATATGACTCGGCGAAGTATAAGTGTATTGCTAGCACTAAGCTTGACAAGGTGGAAAAGGAGATTCATATCCAAATTAAAGGTACGTGGACCTTACTGTTTCGTTCTTATAATGTGATAGCCGCAATGAATAGGTGGCCTTTCTAGTGTTGCATTTCTTCGCAACCGCCTCTCGTATTTGAATTCACTAGTCAAATCAGCTTCCACTTTTACTTAACCGGATATCATACGGTAGCTCTTTTGAGGCTGCTAACATATACCGAAATGCTAATATTTTGATGACCTACTTTCTCTCTGTAAGCCTCTATCGTTCTTGTTATACACATAAATCGTGCTTTAAGTCTTCGCGGACCACCTGGTTTTTCGGCAAGGAAAGGGAATCTTTCCGATAAAATAAATCATCCCAAATAAAACGAGGTCATACCGGCCACTGTGTTCTCGTACCCTATGACTTCTACAGAAGTGCATCGTCGCGAATGTGTTAAATCGCTATCCCGAGCTTATTATATTTCATTTATTCAGTTATTATTGGCCATAGGGTCCGTCTTATGAGTAGTTCGTTAATGGCGTATTAAGTTCTAATATGACCATGCATGATTATAACATAAACCACGTGATGTTTGAGAAGCGACTTCATAGTTGGAGTCTCCCTTCCTTTCTAAGTAATCATTAAGGAAAAGTGGTGAGTAGTTTATAAGAACGGTGTTATACGCAGTTTCGCGAAAGAGATCATGTGTTCAATAGAAAGATATCATATAAGGGCTACATTTTCAATCACGCTGACACTCATTAGTAGATCACTTCTATTAGCTGTTGGCTTTTGCTAATCTGACATCCGAGTTGATGAGTTTCTTTGGTAGATGTGCCTGTACCAGTTCACGCTGCGTTCGTTAGCAAGTGTGATGCAGATTCACAGTCAGCAGAGATCAGCTTTGAACATATGGAACCTGCGGACACGGTTTCTCCAGTCAAGGAATTCTGGTGAGTGATAAGTTTTCGGACATATCATCTGCTGAACATCCTTCGATCTTTCTGAGCTTAATGCAGGTCCGTGTAGCTTTCCCAGTCTTTTCATTTTGTCTCGGTAGAGTATTTGAATGCTAAATTTCAAATAATGTGACGAACAAACGTAAGTGAGAATTAATGGACTTATTTTTTAGGGTTCAATACCAAATGGATAGCGAGACCGAAGGTACACAGTGGCGAACACATCCCGTACCAGTGCAAGCTCACCCGAACGATCGAATCGAAGGTGATCAACGAATGGTGAATGGGAAGGCTACCGTAGCTTTGCAACCTTTCGGACATGTCAGTTTATTTCTTAATATCTTTTACCTTAATTTCCACTTAATTGGTTCACAAGTAGTGAATGGTTTCCGACATTTCTTTTTTTGTAGGCAACAGTGGCCTGCCCTTATATGTACAAATTTTAGTATGTATTCCGTGTTTTGGCGAGAAATGGAGTTGGTGACAGTTCGCCTACCAGGGTTAGAGATGTATGCATAACACCTCCTAAGAAACCAGACCGAAACCCATCTGGAGTTTGGGCCAAAGGCGCTAGTCCAGAAAATATTGTCGTCCATTGGCGACCAATGACACGAGAAGAGTGGAACGGAAAGAACTTTCACTATAAAATCAGGTTGATTTGTTACGTTTTCGTTTTTTTATTGTTTACACTAATTAGTGGTTTTTTTTTCAGATTTTAACCCTTTTTAAATGCTATCTTTATTTTTACACGTATATCTTAATTTCCTCCCAACGGTTTACCGCCTCATCGTAACTGAGAGGAGTTCCTGGGTGTCGGACTGCGATGTACAGCGGGAGGGATTCGTCTCCCGGAAGGGTCTCCCAAGCTGGGAAGGGGTCCGGCGTTGCCATCATGATGTTTAGCTAAGAGTAAACCAATACTGGGATCCACCACCGTCCTGGTATCAAAGTCGCATGGTGGTAAGTCTCCTTCTGATTCACGAGGGCTGCGACTGCCTGTCGTGGTGACGACCTGGGGCAGATTTTGGCCAGGTTCTCCTCGGGATTCCAAGGAACCACAATGGCCTAACCAGCAAATTTCCGAAAAATGGTGATTATGCTGGAGGCCGCACAACCAGTGAGGACGGGCCATTCAAGTATCAAGTACGAAGTATCTGTCATTTTAAGTTGTAGAATGTGCTTTCATTGAAATGTTTTTTTAAAGAAAGGTTAACATCTTGGAATATACTATTTAAGCTGATGAAGTAAATTCCTGAAACATGATTTTTGGAAGTTTGTCTTTGTTGCGTTTCGCACTTAGGGATAAAACTGCGATAACACGTAGCGGTATCTTCCGGAAGAAATATCGCCGAACCATGGAGTCTGTCTTGCGCTCCTTTCATGTCGTAAAAACTTTCTCCTTCGTGGCCCCATTGTGACGTTTTGAAAAATGGGTTTTTTTTCTGACAACCGTGACGTTCTGAGCATTTGTTGGATAAAGATGTCATGCCAAAACGCCTTCGGAAGCCAAATTTTCACTGCAGAATTATGGCTTATGCTTGGTATGCGCTAATTAGGGTTACTGTTTTTTCATTACTTTTTCACCTCCGATGACGCTGCTGGAGGAGACAAGTACTGCCTTAAGTAAAGAAAAAGTTCCGAAAATTGCAGTGCTCGCAACCGATTGATTGCTCTAAAGAGACTAGTTTTTCCGAGAACTTGCCACCCAAAAGCTGCAGTAGTTGCATAATGAACCTCTTGCTTATGGGTTGTTTATTTTTCAAGAAGCTTAATATGCCTTCCAGGGAATCTCTTAACAAGCCAGTCATGTTGGAATTACCTTCTGGAAATTCGTAGCTTAAATGGCAGCGATTTTAAGTTTGTTGGAATAGATGAATTTTCACTTCGTTGTGATATGTAGGTTCTAATCATTTCCATTTTGGAAAATGAACTCCAAAACAAGCCTGTAGCTGCACACTTAAAATGCTTAGACTGATAATAACTTACTACCGTTTTATAGGATGCTCTAACTAAAAAAGACGTGGTAAAGTCGTAACAATACTAATAAATTAAGTGGTTTTTTCTAGATATTGATCGTAGAATGATGCTGAGATATTTGTAAAACTCCGGACCGCAGATGTCTGCGGTGGGGATCGAACACGCTATTATCCTTTCTGGCAGCTAACGCGTTGACCACCACACCATACGGGTCCTTAGTTTCGCATATCCCTTCCTCGCCTAGTTTTCTAGCTATCAGTGCCATCAGCAATCACTTGTCAAGAAGATTGATAATACCCTACCGTGAAAAATTGTAGTAGGCAACAAATAAAAAGTTAACATTGATCACAGGTTTTATCGTTTGGGATATTTGTGCCGTTATGAATGTTGCCTTTCGTTGCACCAGATTCCACTTCTCATTTGCCTATTTTTTTGTGCATTTGAAATTACGCTCTTTTGGTCTTAAGTATTTGAACACATGTTAACCTTTACGAACTGATTTCAACTAGTATATGGCCAGAAATAGTATTTCTTTTTGAATTTAATTAAGCATATCTATCAATGCTCATAGTGAAGTTTACTGGTTGAAGTGAGAATCAGCAGAACGTACAGATCTTTGCTAATGGTGGTAAGAAAGAGAATAAGGTAGTTTTTTTTGGTCTCGGGCGGGCCAGAAATTCATTCCATTGTAATATAATGTGTATCTTCTAAGCAACTCCAAAAATACGTCCTTTGTTATGATTGTACGGTTGTTAGAATTATGTAAGCGCTGGTGATTTTCTAGGTATCGTCCTTCTGAGCGTGCAGATAGCGAATGGAAAGAAGTCCAAGTCAACGATCCGTTCGCTGATCGCTATACCATTACGCTCGATGAAGATAAAGACGTTAAACCATTTCAACCATATGAAGTTCAGGTATCTCTAGATATTCTATCTGTGAACTTCTATGAAATATCTACATCTCTATGAAATACAGCGAGCTAAATATTTTGTCGATATATATTTAAAGTTCTTATGGACTGATCTTGTTGAGCTGATGCCAGGCTGGTATATTTGTCGTTGTTGTTGTTGTCTTTGTTGTTGTTGTTGGTCGATAGCCGGCGTTGTGGCGGTTTCGCCTTCCTCAGAGCCGTGCTATTACGAGGACTATCCATCTATTGTCTATGTATCTCCTTTTATATGTTGTGCTGGAACGAGTCCCACTCGTAATAGCAGGGCTCTGAGGATGGTGAAATCGCCGAGACGTCACCCATCGACCAACAATAACAATAACGACAACTCTGCCAACCTGGCATCAACTCAACAAAACTACTTCATGGGAACATGTAAATAAATACACCGATTTTTTTATGCCGAGGTTCACAGGAAGTCGGTCTTTTGAGTTATATTTAAAGTGTTTGTCAACACTTTTGCATAAATGCTCGTTGTTCTGATAGCAGCCGATAGTTTTTCGACAGCTAAAGTATTTCAGAATTTGGTAAAACGACTTTTGCTTATCACTGTAAGACTGTACATAGTTTTAAAAAAATGCTTTGATTCTGAGTTGTGAAAAACTAATGATATGGGGAATACGCTGCTCGAGATACGAACTTCCAAAAAAGTTGAAAAATAGGCTTTAGAAATTCACCACTTTATGGTGGTAAGCTAGGAAAGCTTGCACCTTTTAAGTGAATATCTGTAGATTCCCGCTTTTTCTTTACTTGGTAAAGTTCCTTATGAATTCAGGAATTTTATCTAAGCTTAGAAGACTTGGTAGTTTTAGGTAAAGTACGATTTTAAATAAATCACCTATTAACAGTACCGGGTCTTCTCTTTTTTTTCCTTTTGCTTTTTTCAATGTTGAATTGTTGATTTTTTTGGCTGTGTAGGTGCAAGCGGTGAATGATGAAGGACAAGCAAACGTAGAACCGGAGACCATCAAAGGCTATTCTGGAGAAGGAGTACCAAGCGGTATTCCTACAGGTTTCCGTGTTGTGAGCAAGGTGAAAGTTGGAATTTTGAAGACTTACTATTGTACTAGTTAGTGGCTTTCTTTGACCATTTAGAGTATTGGAATTTCCGAATTTTAGGACGGCACCACTGCAACATTTGCATGGAATCCAGTTGATCCACGCACGGCAAATGGAAACTTCACAGGCTATAGGGTCTGTAAAATATTCCGCATTAGTTAATGTAAAAAATAAGAAGATATTTTTCGAAGCTTTATTGCTTCTTTTACTTTAGTTTATTTGCTCTCAATTTCGTTTGATGTTTGATGGAGTGGTACTTGTTAGTTACTGCGAGTCTTTATTAAATTAACCAATTATATTTATTACTCTATCTGCTTTGTTTTGTGAGGGTTATCGTGAGGTACTTATTACATTGGCCTTGTCATTCAGTTTTTTTCCTTTATTTTTTCTTGGGAGATGGGGGAGGAAGGGAGGGGGTGAGAGGGGGGGGGGGGGTTTTGATTGNGGGGGGGGGGGGGGGGGGGGGGGGGGGGGGGGGGGGGGGGATTTGATTGAGAGCCAATGTGAGATGTACACTATGAAATCAGTGAGTGTAAAGCCGCGGCGAGGGCAGATCTGTAAGCTTTTAGTGGTGTCATATAACCATGCGCATACCTCCCGGTAACTATTCCGAAGCCCGAGAATTAACTGAAGTCGAAAGGCGACCAGTTCGATATGAGCAGCCTTCACTTGAACAGTCGTTTGTCTTTATGTTACTATGATATCAAGTAGTCGATGAAGCCGCTGCTCTTTTTGTGTGGAAAAGATAAGCCTTTAAGAGATTAAGTAGTCTAACTCCTGAATGAATCAACTTCTCTTTGTTTGTTTTCATGTGAGGTTAAATGAAAGGGTATTGTGAGGATCTCGGCCGATAAACACATCTTTTGCCAGCTTTATGTACACCCGGTGTACTAGTTTTCAACAATTCAGCAACTTGTTGAAGAATTCGTAGTGCATTATGTTAATGGTTATCAATGTCAGATTACTTATTGGTATGATGAAACCGATGATGACGAAGATGCGAACGATTTTGAAGAGAGATTTCGATTTAAGCGATTTCGCAGGGTTTGTTTTGCCATTGTTGATCTATTTTTGATATAAATAATGAGGTTGGCGTTTTTTAACAGATGCTGAAAAAACGAAGCATAGAGAGCAAAAGACGTACGATCGTTTTCGGACCAACAGCGACATCTGGAACTATTACAGATCTTCAGCCGGACACCGATAATTATGCGACTATCCAGGTTCGTTTTTTCTTTTGTAGTAGCAGTATTAAAAAATTTTACCGCAAACTGTTATGTGGGTTTAATCCAAGTACATTTATATTGGAATATCTAGATGATGAATGGTGCTCATGATGGAGAACCAAGCATGGTCATCCAATTCCGAACCGATGAGGGTGGTAAGTGTCGTATCTGTTATGAAATTACAGCGTTTAGAATCCAAGATGTGTGAAATCCGAAGTCTAAAACGCTTCTCATTTACATCACTTTTCGTTATGTCCTTAGGAAGATTTAATTCTTACAGTCCCATCTCCTGTTCGTGGCCTTCGTGCACACCCGATGAATCCGCGGAGTGCTGAAGAAAAAGCAGTTGTGCATTTGATTTGGAGGAAACCGCGAAGGCCAAACGGAAAGCTTCTGCACTATGTAGTACGTCTTCTGCAATGTTCTAGAAATTTTTTCATTTTATATCTCGAACAAGGTTCACGTGTTATCTTTGCACCAATTTGAGAGTGTATAAAATTAGGGTAATTTGGCTTCGATTTTCTCATAACTTAGAAAAGGCTAGAGAGCTTAATTATGAATGCTGAGCAAGGATTTTATATCCACAAATAATCTTGTTCAATTACTATTAACTCGATCATGTTCAGGTCATGCACTGTAGAACTGAAAATGGGAAAGTGATTGAAAAAGATTGTCCGAAGCAATTTGTCAACGCTGATCGTACACAGGTGAGGAATTTGTTTTGTGTATTGGCATTTCTTACACTAAGTATTTAAAGGGTTAAACGTTTTGCGTTGATAGATATCTGAAGGATGCACCCACGCATCCGATTCCATTGTATACCGGAGAAGTTGTTAAATACAATTTTCGTCTCTACAGTGACCTGCGGAGGTGGGGCTACCGATGTCAGTGAAGTCAGTGTTTTCTTTTGCTCTTCAAGGCAAATCTGCTTTCTGCTCTCTACGGGTTAGAAGGAATACTTAAACTGGGAGTGCAGGATTGAACCAATGACCACGTGTGTATTGCACGGCACCTCTAACCACTGCGACAATATGCGACCTATTTATAACATACATTTAGATTTGGCGCGTCAATGTTACACATAGTTCTGTTTTCACATATGGAAGAAGAATAGGTCCACATGGTCGCCGATAATCTTTAGTACATTGAAAAGAAAATATTACTCGAAGATGTCGTGTGAACTAACATATACTTGCTCTGCTTGAATTCTTACATCTTTCGTAATCAGAAGAAAAAAGCATTGCGAATGTCTTTTTTCCGGATAAGCATGTAAATGATTGTTGTAAATGTTTAGATTCGCTTATCCGGTTTGGAATTCGAAACACCCTATCGATTCATCGTTCGAGCTCAGACTAGCGCTGGAGAGGGTGATCCAAATAGCAGCGATGTGACTACCTTGCCAGAGGTGGTCGCTTCTGGAAGTGAGTATTGTAGGAAGTTTTCAAATATTTTTAGTTGAATCGGAGAACGTCTTAATTTGTTTCTCCATTGCAAGCCTTGTCAGTGAGCATAAATGTACTGAGTACATTGGAAAAAATGTTATACATAGCGTTTCTCACTCACCGCTTCTAGTTAGGTTATGAGACGTTCAAACATGTCGTAATATCTTACGACACTTCCCTATATGGAACTATGGCAACTTTAAAGCTGGTTCTAGGTCTGCTATGAATTTGTTGCATGTTTCATTAGACAAAATTTTTGTTTATTCTTTTTCTGTTACTATTGTCTTTGTCAAAATCATCAAGCACATTTCGAACTTTTTAAATCACTTTTCATATATATTTCGAAAACTTATGTCGGTATTGTGGACCATGAAATACATTTGTTATGCAAGGAAGTACCAATGTGTATTCTACGCTTTGTTCTTGGTTATTTAAAGTTTTATAGCATTCAAACTTGGCTATATATTCAGAAGGAACTTCGTAGGAAGATAACACGTCTTTCCCAAGACAAACTTTCTATTAACCTCGGCATCGATCGATAATCAGTTTTTTTTCTCGATAAGCAAACACGAGATTGGTATTACAGAGTCTTGCTTGGTAAGATTATAAAAGTGTTTGGCTGAGTAGATTGCATGTCAATTCGGCTTTTCCAGGCTCTGAAGAAAGCGAAACCGCCGAAACGTCAGCTATTGTGTGCTAGTAAATTCTATAATACTAACTTCGTCTTTGCTTATAGAGGAAAAACAGTGAAGTAACACGTCTATTTATAGGAGATTAATTGGAATTAAGTCATAAGGACTAAGATGTTCATGTGATCTGTCATGAGTGTGTCGAGAAGTGCAAGTAGTATGTTTGGTAGAAATACATCATTCATTTTCAAGTTGTCTTTACCTAAATGGGAAGTTTTTAATTTAAGGTTAAGCAGGCTTGTGTTATTCCTTATTTATCTACCTACTTTGGGGAAGTTTTGTTAATAAGCAATTGACGTACTTTCTTTTCGATTTTATTCGTTTGCTGCAAATGGTAGGAATCGAGCGCGGCTTTTTTATTATGGGTAAGGAGAGGTTCATTTGAATTTGGTAGACAGCGCTTTACACTATTACATAGCAATAACGGACAGTTGAGTATTAAGAGTAGAGCAATTCCTCCCTTATCTTTTCATGCGCTATTACATTTATAAGATACTTGGACACCGTATACTTCCCTTCTTATCTCGTTATACAAGACCAGTTCTTTTGCGCTTGAATTTCTCTTGAGAAATAATTATAACTCAATTTCTAATGGAAGCGTCTGCATCTGTTGTTGCCTAGTTTTTACATAGCATCTGCGATAGTGTTCGGTGTTGTTGGAACAGATCGGATGGTTGTCTTAGTAACCATTCCTATGCTGTGAGATCCATTCTGCTGATCGAATACCTATGCCGCGAAACTGAGCGACACAGTGGTGCACTAGCACGATTACGGTATGCGAACATGGTGCGATGGTAATCTCGTCAGAACTCCACATTACCTAGCGATGACTGTTGTGGATGCAAGGACACTGTCTGAGTCCGTTGTTTATGACTGGAAACCAAGGTCAAGTGTATACGTACCTATATAAATATATATTTATTGATGTATATATATATATATATATGGCTATATATTTTTACGTATATCCATGCTTATCTATTTAGCCATATGTGTGTGTATTGTCTTGGGAGTATTGCTATAGTGGGTGATTTTGAGTATTTTAAGTTTAACGGCTTTAAACAGTTTATATCAAGGTAATATGAAGGTCTTTGGCAAACTCAAGTAAAGTGCAGTGTGCCATCACTAATAGAGCTAGATCCACCGTTGCCGTAGAGTGCGATTAAACAACAAGACATTTAATAAATCGTTGCAGTATAATAACGAGTCGGTTCGAAAGGAAATGATTTCAAAGTGACGGTCTTCCTGGATTAGTAGGAGTGGCACTACTTTAGCATGACGTTAGACAGTCATTAATGGATTTTCGGATCCTGAGTTCCTGCTGCGTTAGTGCTGCAGTCCCGTAGTTTTGTTGGCAGATAGATCACGGTCGCTCCGTGCTCGAGAGGCGGGCTCTAGAGGGCTCAGCTGTACGTGTCCGACGCGCCCAACAGGCCATTGCATGCTTTTCCGCGTTTTCCGTTTCCATCAGTCTCGCGGACGCTTTGCCGGAATTCCCACCGTCGCCACCTCACACGTCTTCGCGCTATCGACACATCTGTGCGACTGTTGTTCTTATGTTTCCGTCGCATCATATCCTCACACTCTTTGTGGCAATTTCTGTCAGCGGAAGTAAGCTTATTTACTTTATACCTTCTTAAAAATTTACTACTGTAATGATACGAACTAAAAGCGATGGAGAGTATACAAATCACCAGGTTCGTCAAGAACTTCTCATTTGCGAAAATGCGAAATGTGTGTGTATTTTTGACATTGTGCTGTTATGAGGAGAAATTTCTGTTTTCCTTTATCGATTTATAGAGATTTTCTCAGCAATATCGGTATTACTGATGGGTCAAAGTGCACTTTTCCATATTAGGAGCACATCGTTTATAAGGTTTACGAGAGCGTTGTGAACCTGTTGACTAGATGGTGTTCCAAGCATCTTTGTGTTTTTGACACTCGTCCTTTTCAAGTTCTGCATAACTTCAAGTTTTGTAATCTTCGAAATCTTGTCTTTTCACATTTTGCTCCACTCATTCGTATATGGTTTCTTACGTACTTCATTTTTGGTTCTTCGGTAAAATAGAGTAAGATAAAGCGTTTGGCGTGAATCATTAGTGAGAGATGCGCCATGCACTTGATTTCGGCAAGCATGGTAGAGGTGGTTGAATGCATCCTTCCAGACAAATCTAGCATCACTCCGCCGATTCGAGAGCGATGAAAGGTTTGGTCGGCCTGGGGCACGACATTGAACCAGTGATGTATACAGTATACAGTTGCAGGTCACTTCTAACCATTGCGCTTCACGGGGGTTTTCGGATAACTCGTGGTAGTACAACCACAATGATGCTGAAATCTTTGCAAAACTTCGTACCGCAGGTGTCTGCGGTGGGAACGAACACGCTATTATTCTTTCCGGGGGCTAACGCGTACACCATCGTACTATGCGGGTCTTTGTTTCGCCTATCTCTAAGCTAGTTCTATTGATCAGTGCCTTCAGCAATCACCTGTCAACGGAATTTATCCGGGGAGTCGAAATCGGCATTTAACCTAGTTAATCTGAGGCTGCAGTTGAAATCACAATTTTAACTTTCTATTTACTGTCTACCATAATTTTTCACAGCAGGGTATGATGCGAAATACAACCAAAATGATGCTGCGATATTTGCAAAACTCCGGACCACCGGTGTTTTGCCGTAGGGAACGAATGCGCTATTACCCTATCCGGAGGCCAACGCGTTCACCACAACACCGTGCGTGTCCTTGATCCCATCGCAGACACCTGCGGTCCGAAGTTTTGCAAATGTCTCAGCATCGTTATGGTTGTATTTCGCATTACACCCTACCGTGAAAAATTATGGTATGCAGCAAATAAAAAGTTATTCTTGGTACTTTTCCAATAAGTGGAGGTCTTGTGGCGTACTTATAGGGGGGCTTGGTCAGATGTTCTATCGGATACACATTATTTCATAAAATGTTCCTCTGATTTTGAATCTGCTTCAAAACAAAATACTAAAAAAAATCATATTGAGATTTAAGTTTGTAAAATGTTTGACGTTAGTACAGCGACAACGAACGCTCGCGATGAATGTGGGAACGTCTTATCTATCAATCGTTATGTCCCTCTCGATAAAATCCCTTTGTTTGATCGGTTTGCTGTTCGAAATACGAACTTCAGTAAGAAAAAAGTTTGAAATGCATTCTGAAGGTTCTGAAAAAAAAACGTTTTATTTCTGTAGAGTAAGAAAACTTGTGTTTTATTGGCAAAGATCTAGCTAGCGAATTTAAAGCTCTAACTGTATGCTCAACAACTTAAACACACATTGAAACTAGCTCTTCAATTTAAATTAAGAGAGTTCGTTACGAGTGCGTCTGTTTAAACTGAAAGACACACTTTAAACTTCTTATCATTCTACCAATCATTACCGTGTCTGTCTTCTCGTGCTGATAATTGGAAATTTTAGTATGGATCATCTATGGACGAGTAAAATAACTCTGTATAAAATGAGAGTTTGAGAGGAAGCACCTATGAAAGGCCTTTTTCATCTCCTTTCTTTTTCTTTTTTCTCCTTGTAGATTCCAAAGTGTCCCTGTTTGGCAAAGAATAAGCGGTTATTTCTATGCTGCTAACGATACTCTTTAGCAATTCATGAATTATTTTGTGCTTGCTGGCCTGGACTTGTGAATTGAATCAGAGATCGTATTAGGTTATGGTGACTCCTCAGTGATGCCATGCTAGTATGGTGTGTGGAGCCATACCTCCCATTCAGTGTCCGTTACGTAATTTGCATGTGGACGGAAGGCAGTGATCGATTAGGAGTGGTTTATGACGACTAGCTCGCTAGCAAGAGCTTGATGAGCGCCGTTCAGTCTATGCATTGCTGAGCGGCTTAGCACGTGCTCATTTACTCAGGATAGATTGCTAGTCGCTGAGTTTTCAATTAAGTATTCTGTCGACGAAGCTCATTGTAGCACACACCTTTTCAATGCAGTGCAGCTGATAGATTTCCAGTTGGAAGTGGCTGCCAAGCCGTAGCTCCCGATGGCAACTATTGAATTACTTCGAGAACTATGTAAGAAAAGAATTCGTGTGGTTCAGACACTAGAGTCAGAGTAGATCTTTAGGACAGTACCATTTAATCGATTCGATCGGAAGTGAATCGTACAGGAATGGTCTTAAGCGAAAAATGTTACGTCGTAATCGTGTTACCTAGATGTGTTCGTAAGAGTGTTGAATTGGATATACACTATGTTATGCTTTTTCAGTAGATCCGAGTACGCCATCGTTTATCGAGAACGAAATCGGCGATGACTATATCAATATCACCTTCACTCCTTCTAAATTTGATGAGGAGGTGGGAATTAGTGGTCTTGTGACATTTACTGGCCTTCCTGTTGCCGAAGTTTTCGTCATTTTGTTTTATTATGATTGTCTTGAAACCTTCTCGTTTCAGGAACGTCGCCCTATTGGCAATACGTTCTTTGTACAGTATCGTGAAGTAGATACGGATGAGTGGAAACAGGTACAACAAGAAGGTCGGAAACATTCGTATTTCCCTTGTAGTACCAAAGTGCCTTGTTTGCCTGCCTAGGTAAATTTTTGAATATTTTTCGAGTTTTTTCCTTTAAGGAGATGACCTAACAGTACACGTTGGTGATTTGACTCCTGGAACAAGATACGAAGTCAGAGTTGCCGCTCTTCAAAAAGACCCGAGCGGGGAGGAGCGTGAAGCATATTCGCCGTCGGGTTTTATAACAACCACAGGTCGATGTAAGTGCACATCTCGTGTTTTGTTTTGTGATTTGCTTTTATGCTACGTGAGTTTTCCTGCGTTTGCTATACCAGATATGGAGCAGGAAATAGGCAAAAAAAGTTGTTCTTTTTTGAAAAAAAAAAGAAAAAATTTGAAAAAAAAATGTTCTAGGTGCCTACGGAAAGTCTTCATAAGCCTCTCTTGTTCGTAGTAATAGTTTCTTTAACCCAGTTCAATTTCCGGATAGTTCCTTTTATTTTCAAGATTCCAATGCTGGGAATTCAAAAACGTAGTTTTACTTATGTAATATAAAAAGCAATGGAGACTAATGGAGTAACAGGGGACCGTTTTTTAAAACTGTCTGATTTTGTACAATTTCTTCCGCGTTTATTTTTGTATTGCCCATCCTGGAAGTGAAATTGAGTGGCATATCTATCAGTGAACCTTTTTCTTTACTCTATTTGTTGCTTTTGTAGTCTTTTCCTAATAACCATTTTTGCTGTTCAGCGCCGAGAGCAGCTCGTTTATGGTGGTTACTGCTAATTCTATTAATTCTATTGTTGTTGCTGTGTATTCTGTGCATGGTCTGTGTGGCTTTGCGACATCGTGGTCAGAACTACCCTGTTTCACAGAAGGAGCGTGAGCAAGGACGTGAACCAATTCTGCCAAGACAACACTTTGGTGAATACAAAAAGTAAGTTGACTATACTCTCTTCGGTTTTTAAATACATTTACTTTATTACCACATCAAGTTGGTTATTCAATTGAAAACGACTTATTAAATACAAAGGTTACCGCGTTAACAAAAATTTTGTTTTGCGATATAAAAAAAGTTTTACAATGCAAAATTAATAAAGGAATTTCAGTGGCATTCTCACCACATAGTTTTCATTGTTTACTTTACTTTTTTCAGTCGTCATATGAGAAAAACTTGTTTTTTTAATTGTTGAAATGGTATTCTCGGAAGGAAACTACCGTACGGTTCTCATGTGGTGTATTCTATTCATTCTTAGCGCACTCAGATTTATAAAGAGTTAAAGTTTCTACATTAGTTTAATCCGGTGGTTATTTTTCTGTATTATCGGAGGCTCAAAATTTCACAATTTCACAACACAATAGATTGGTATTGCGTTTATCAACACATTGTGAATGATTTACTCTTTTCAGTGATGATGAAAAGCGGTCACTTACTGGCAGTAAAGCCGAATCGGAGACGGATAGCATGGCCGAGTACGGTGACACGGATCCGGGCCGATTTACAGAAGATGGCAGTTTTATCGGTTTGTTCCATTCATTGCTTCTTCTTTCTAGAAACTGTTATTAGAGACTTTATAACACATTACAGAGTTCTATAACACCTAATGCCGGTTTTTGATGATCAAATTAATTGTATATGCTGAGATATTTGCAAAACTCCGGACCGCAGGTGTCTGCGGTGGGGAACGAACACGCGCTGTTGTCTTTATCGGGGCGCACTTCGCCACCACACCATCCGGGTCCTTCGTTTTGCCTGTCTCTCAGCTAGTTCTGTCGATCTTTTTTCCATCAGCAATCACAAATTAATTGTGTTTAGAACTTTATAGTCTTTTAGAAGAGAGTTTGCCTTTTCACTTTTTGTAGGTAAATGATTGTTCTGAAATGTTCCTTCGATTTTAAATTTGTTTAAAGTTGAAATTAATTGAAAACTGAAGGTGATTTCCAAATTTAACGCTAGCGCGATGCTCGCTAACATTAGATGCAGTTCGAAATACCACCATGCCCTATTGTACAAAATCCAGACTGTTCAGTCGCTGTAATGCTCGGAATTCTCTTTGTATTAAAAAAAAATGCCAAAATACGTTTTATGGACGGTAGAAAATCAAAACTCCACCGTTATAGAATACGAGAACATGCGTCTTGTTCGCATAAATCTGTACATTCTAAGGGTTTTTATTGCAGCTGATGAAGTTCACTACGAGCAGAGGTAGTTTCTTTAAAGGTTAAACGGGCAGTACCTAATGCATATCGTCCTTTATGAGTTAACGAAAAAACTTGTACGCTTTGCGAGATGACAGTTGTTGAGTTTCATCGTCAACGCATAAGAATTCTATAAACTTCACAAGAGAACTGGAACACTGTCCATTAAATAACGGGGAGCCCAAGCGTTTGGTAATCGTTTGACGGCATGAACTTTTCAAAAGTAAGGAAAATCATCAAACATAAGTCTACCGTTTTTAGCAATTAGTCTACTAATTCTTGTATTGTCGGTTTTGATAAGAAGAATCTGAAATGTTCTAGTTTTATGAAAGATATTTACCATGTATCGCATTGCTAGTTTCCACGTATAATGGCTTACGATCCTGCTATATATTGTTTTGTGATAACGGCTCCTACAGATTCACTGTTTCATTCAGGACAATACGTTCCGGCGAAGACGTTGATGGTTCCGGAGAGACCAGAAAAAGGTAGCACGTCTACGTTCGTGTAAACTCAACATCGGCTGTGACTCGACTCCAAGTGACCGCTGACGTTCCCGGTGACGGGGTACACACCCCTTATAATGCCGTTCCTTGTGTATCTCCACAAATATCCCATCACATTCCTCTGTTTGCCAATTGTGCTTGCTGTGTACGCTCTAGCGCCGTATGTGTCTGTTCATTGCAATGTGCTCGGGTTGAAGGAGTTTTAATTTTGTCACTATGATCGACTTCGTTTGTGGTGGTGACGCAGTGTCGTCCTTAATTTGTGTGTTCATATTCTGATCGAATACATGAATTTCGAGAAGGAAACTACGATAGATGTCTATTATATTTATATAATGTACTGCCGTAGAAACAGTTCCTTTAGCAAATTTATCGTTACGAATATGCTTTTTGTGTGATCTCCATCAACGAACGATCAGCTGACCAGCTGGCTTATAACTCCTGTCATAGTTGTTCTTATCCTATTCTTTGGTATATTCAGTTATATAATTCTGTTATATTTTGATTAAAGAACACGGATGCTACTGATCAGGTCAGCGTTTCCTCTTATCGACAAACCTTTTCGGTTTCGGTTAATCTCTGTATCTCGCTAAGACCGTGTTTTGAATAACCCTTTTATATGAGCCGATTTTAAAGTTGTTACTTGCTACCTTTGTTTTATACGACTATAATTTTGGCGCGTATAAAGAGAGGTGGCGTTTAATCGTAGCAGAAGATAGTGTGCTACTGAGATGTTGAAGTTTGGCTTCTCACAGTCGCTATCGTTTAGTTTTCGCCCAATCCTTCACCTGTCACTGCTTTTTCGTATGCTTCAGTTTACGTCACCTCTTCGTTTTTTCTCTCTAACCACCAACAATGGACCTACAGTACTTGCTGTGTTGTTGGTAGATACATCGTTTAGGTCCTGCTAGTTTAGTCCTATACGGGACTAGTCGTCTTTCTGCGCGCGTAAATCCTCTTCCGTTTATCTCTGCCACCCTTGTTTCCCCTGTTCACAACTGTTGACCACTTTTTGCTAAACATGGAAACAATGGCCCAACTTTGTCCTGAGCTTCCCTATTATTGCATTAATGTTTCCATTATATTGTTGCATAAAATGGCATAATGAAGATAATTTCTTGTTATTGTATTTGCATTTGAAGAAAGCCAGTGGTCACGTAGAGAGCAGACATTGTCTCAGCCGTTTGTGGATTAGTGTTGATGAATTTGAGTGGTACAATGAATTGTGTAGAAACGTGAACCAAGTTACTACGAAGAGATTTTGGAAGGTGGATTAATTCAGGTAAATTCAAGAGCTGTGATGAAGAGCCTCGGAACTACTTTGGTGCTAAAGTTCGAACCAATTTGCTAGCCATCTGCTGTTTTGCATTTTTATGGTTCAGCAGAGCTCGTTTGGAAAGCACATTTGGTAAACATGAAACATAGGAAAACGTGAAATGGAATGTTTCAAAACAGATGGGCACCCCATGTGGAGTGGTTCGACGTTAAATGTTTGAAAATTTGTTGGTGTTATGGTATTTTGTATGCTTTAGTACATTCAAAACAGAGCTGGTCATTCAAAAGTTGTAGTACATGAAGATCTTGAAACGACAGCCTCACGGAGAAGGCGTTCTTCTGCCATTATATTAAGGTATAGAATTTCCCGAAGACTGTTGCTGAATTCTTAGATTCGCCTTAAATTCAGCTGCATAAAAATCGAGAACTAAATTTAATTTTTTAAAGAGTATAGTGTAGGTGAAACCGGCTCAAATATCGGTGATATATTGGGTGACCCCAATATATCCTGCTTTGAAGGGTCTGATTCTCAGCAAATTCACTGCTCAAGATATGAGCTTCGGCGTATGAGAAGTGGAGCGACATCTTTCATGTTCTTTAAAAATCAGAACCTTATCGTTTTGAGATAGGAAGAGTTTTATCTTTTCTTAAAAATGGTTTATAGATCGTCTTGACGGTTGTATTTTATTTCATAGTGTTCACTATCAGCATAAATATCTTCGTTCAGTGTGGAAAGGCGGAATAATTCTTGAGCGTATGTGCGTTGAAAGTGTTCGGAGTTGTGTATGCCATCGTCTACCACTTGAGTATTTTTTCTTTACCACGAACGTCATTAAGTGCTGGTAAACTTAATATTGTCTAGAATCCCGACATAGTTTTGTTACAGCTGCTCCAGGTCTTCTTTATGGATTGGAGAGCTCTTGCCGGCGGAGTCAAACTGGGCGCTATTTTTGTATCACAGGGAATCTCTAACGACTGCATTGCATGCACCCCATTCTGTCTTTCAAGTTTGCATGTAAATCTTTGCAACAAAAATATTCTAAATGGGTTATTCACATCCAATATTTTAGAGATTATTTCTCAACAGTTTGCTCTACAATTTTTCCTGAAACGTAATTTACGACTTTAAACCGCTTTAGATTACACTATTGAAATATGGTGATTGTATCGTTTACGAGCTCACAACTGGACATAAACGGAGCGCACCATGAAATCTCATCAAGGCAGTAGGTCATGGAATGGCCTCTGAACAAGTTCTGCACAAATGACTTGTAAGATTTCGTGCTGAACATATAAGTCTACATCAGAAAGAAAAAATGCTTGTATGCATCGAAGGCAAATAATTGAAGCCGGCCCTCTAAAGAAGAATTTAAGGGCTGTAGAAAACTCGTTGTTAACATCATTCCTTCATCACCCGAAAAACATTTGAGAGGAGGAGAAGCTAGCTAAATGGTTGCCGCATGAATTGAATGAAGAGTTCGAGATTGGCATTATGAAGTCTGTCCTTCGATTTTTTTATCCCTTAAAAATAGCCAATCTCTGAATGTCACTGTAAGTTAAGATTGGATATTATACGAAAAGCTACGACATCCAGTTCAATGGTTCGATAGAGGTAGATTTGCTACACATTTTCAAAAGCATAATCTATAGTGTATCAGTGGGTGTTTGTGACGATTTCTTTCCATATATTTGTTTATGTTTTCTTGCGAGCTGCCCTTCATAAGCTGGTGCGAAGTAGCATGATGGTGCTAATGTGGTCCCACTCGCAACAGCACGGCTCTGAGGAAGGTGAAATCGCCGAAACGTCAGCCATTGAACAACGAAAACCAAAACAAAGAAACTTTTGCCAACCTCTCATCAGCTCAACAAGGGCAGTTCTTAAGAACACATAAGTAAATATATCGATCATTTATGCCAAGATTTATATGAGGTCGGTCTTTTGAAATATTAAGAGGTTTCCTTCCATTTTTCGCCGAGAGTATTATATAATAAACGGTGTCGGCGTAACGAACATACTAGGGTGGTAATGTTACAAAAATGTAAAATCGTAGGATAACCTCTTTGCGTATATCAATGCATGCCTGAAAGAAAACTTCTAATCTCCATGGTCAGTTGTGCTGGATCACACGCTGCACAGCTACTACTGAAAAGCTGAGTTAGTTGGGCTACGAAACATTGCCTCATCAACCATGTTAATGGAATCTACCTTTAACGTGTAGCGCAGTTGTCGGAGGTGCTGTGCAATACAGATGGGATCGATCCCATGCCTCGGGCTCACCAAGCTCTCGATCTCTCCAGAGCCGGCAGATAGGTGCCAGACTAGTCTAGGAGGATAGAAACACTGCCTCGATAGATCGGTGGGCTACCGGTCATTGTAAAGGCCAGTTATGCATCCAGTCGCCTCCGAACGATGCACAGTGAAGCCGAATGCATGGCGCATCTCTAAGGGATTGATCAACGACCACAGCTTTATTCGTTATCCCTTTAACAAGCAATAATTTTATCAAACATCTCGACAATTGCTTATTAATTTAGAAAACCTCTTGCCAACAAACCGGTATGAAAAATGCCTCCAAAGTTTTCGTTGAATCCAGCATTGCAGTATTTTAAAGAAGCGAAAAGGACGCATTGAATCCTTTTCGAAACTATGCTTGCTAACATAACCACTCTTTGTTCAGTGTTTGTCACTTTGAGTTTTGAGTGTCACTCGACTATAGAGTTTATAGGCGATAAAGATAGGAAGGTTGTGCGATAGCTGCCGATTTCATGGGAGTCTCCCTTATTGCGCCACAACACGGTCTTCTTGGTCTCCTGCTTATTAGAAGCCTTGCATTCTGGCAAGTGCTGTGTGAAGATCCGAATCAGTGTGGCGATAAGAATTAATGGAAAGTTCTTCACATGTTTTGATGTAATTGTCACCAGAATGGGTGTTGTACAGCTATTAAATTTACTAGCGCGATAACATATCGGACTCCGAAGTAAAAAAAAGCGCTTAAACAACATCACTCCTACTTGGTTTCAACTGGAGAAAAGAGGATGTTACTGCTGAACAAATCAGAATAAAAACGTGGACATTTTTTCCAAACCCTTTCCTGGACCAAGTAATTGACTGTTTTGTCTGGACTGCTCACAGTCTTGTAACTGGTGAGGCTCCGCAGACGATGCGGATGCTCTTCACAACCTCTAGAGGTTCAGCTGTTAGTGCCGCTTTTCTACTGAAATCCTTTATTACCACTTTTCGGCGGAGTATTGCGAGTTCATAGAATTGTTGGTGATTACCTATGGCTTCAACAATTTCAGTTTGGCACAGTCTTTTTGGAAACAGACGTCTCTTGGTGATTTTTGAAACCGCGGGTTTCTTTAGAACTAACATGAAGATGTTGAATAATGTGGTGGTATTCTTCACCGTTGATGTCCATGAAGGTATCTTCTCTCGAAACAGTACATGGTTCAATTTCGTTTAAAATTCTGACGCAAAAGCGAAATTTGTGAAGAGAAATCGTTGATTGACTATTATGAATTATACCTCGTAATAGTATTCCACTGGGAGATTCTCGCATGCAACATTGGAAGGATTATTGTATTGTGAGTTACCAAGAACAATTTTGTTCAACCCTACCTGAATTTCTTCAGCCGTTCTCGGAGGCCCTTGATGAAGCTGAAGCTTCATCCTGCTGCAACACGTTTGACACCGGTGGTAAGGAGTGCCAATTGCAAAGGAGCTTTGGACGAGGATTTATGTCAGTACCGGGGAAGAAACTACTAGAAGCAACAAAAAAGAACGCCTGAAAAAGTGACTCCGGGAATATGCGAGATTATAATGTTCCGCTTTCAGTCTTGATGAACGACGATTAGGTCACTAGAACTTGCTGCCATGATATGGAATTAATAACGAAGAAGTTTTACACCGTTTTCCGTTGCACAATCCTCAGAGCCTCCAAAATTCCCGTTGGAGAAAACCTTTCGGGATTGTCCCTTCTGAAATTTCAACTGCGAAAGAAAGCAGACACAACTCCGGGAGCCGATGATATCATTGTTGACTTAGAGTTGAAGGCCGCAATTTACATGTATTTCTCCCAAACCATATGACAACCTACCTTCAAAAGGAAAAAATCCCAGACCAGCGAATGTTGAGCGCGGTCATCCTGCCCAGAAAAGGTGACCGAAGGGACCTTCGTAACTATCGTCCAATATGCTTGTTGAGTGTACTCTATAAGCTCTTCACGAAAATTACCCTCTCGCGCATATCAGAGACATTGGTTGAGGATCAAAGACATTGGTTAAGGCTGAACCAGTGGAGAAGGCAGGATTTCGACAAAGATTTTGCTGCATGGATCACATCTAAACTGTTTCCAGACTCCCTAAAGTTTGTTGGGAATACCACCTAGCCATAGTCATAGCTTTCGTCAACTATGAAAAAACGTTTGAAGTGAGGGGTTCATGAAGATGAAGGTGACACCATATGGCCAAATCTGTTAAGGAAGGCGGAATTAGGCAGAAGAAGAACAACAGTATGGTCAGCATTCGGACCACTCAAAGAAGTAACCGACCAACTGCCCAAAGCTTCGCTTTCACCTTTTCGATTCTACAGTCCTCCTAGAGCTCTGTTTTGCAGCAAAAACGTGGCGGTTGGTCTCTACGTGACATACTTAGTGGAAACCTCATAGGAAGCGGCTCTGAGGAAGGCGAAATCCGCCGAAACGTCAGCTTAATCGTGAACAAAGAATAATAACACCTCGCGTTTGCTCAACAAAAATACGAAGCAAAAACGTGGGTTGATGCTTCAACCACGTCAAAATACTGTGCGCTACTCACAGAACGCCTCAGCGATCTCTTATGAAATGTAATCGGCACACACAGCATCTGTCCTGAATGCGAAAATCTGATCCTTAAAGTCTATCTCGTCTCACCCAGAATTACACATATCGATCAGAAAACGTAGATGGGGTGGTCATATAACAAGAACAAAGACGGATGGACGAGTAGAACTGCAGAGCAGACCGCATGAGGATGCAGACATCCGCAACGGCGCCGTTTACACGTTATGCGACATATTTGTAACCAAAGTCAAAGAGCTGTACTCGTAGCTGCAATTGTTTTACAGATCACGGTATGAGACTAGCATCTGCAGCCATGCACGAATCAAACCACCATCATGAATCCTACAAAACGTGTAGAACTCCTAACTCTTGCATCCTCATGATCATCTGCAACGAAATAAACGTTTCAATTTCCACGATCGACATCCTATAAACATTTTAATCTTTGTTTTACATGACTGGACTTAACCGATTCTGCGCGGTTGCCGACTCTCTCAATCCATTTGTTTCTTCCATCCGCCATCCACAAAGATCTTCGGATTTTTACCTGTAGATCCCACCGCTGCTTGAAGATATTTATTCTTCTTCATGAATGTCGTTGAACGCTAGTCGAATTGATTCTTTTTTGAATCGTACAAACCCCATTCTATAGCGGAGAGAGCCCTCTAACCAAATAGGGTACCGACTGCCCGACAGCGAAGGGATTTGGTTTCGTTTGATGTCTTCCTAAACCTTAGTAGTCAAATTGGAATCTTATGTATTAGAGTCTATAACTAACTAGCCCATTTCGCTATGTAAATTAGTGCTCGAGCAATACCTTAATTCTACGAGGGATGAAATCCTCAGAATCGGAAGTCAAACAAGAAAATTAATGGATTCATCATCAACGCTACCACCGCTACCAGTATGTAAATGCTGAGGCCGCATTTGAATACGAGTACACAAAGCGCTTTCAGGTAAGACTGCGCTCATAGCTCAGGCCATACTGAACACCATTTTTTGTATTTTGTACACTTCAGAAAAGTGTTTCGCTGGATTGCCGTCCTTTTCAGAATATTTCCCCAACAAGTACCTACGTAAACCAAAACATTTTCAGCTGTTCTCTCTATCTTGTAAAACTTTAAAAGATAAAATCTTCTTATGCTTATCTGAATGTACAGTGATATAACAACAAGATAACAAAACATGGTTATATTGTGAAAGAAGTTCCTCTTTGGAAAAAACCAGCGGTAAGTCGTGTGTTCTGGTTATGTGAAAGGAAATAAGGCGAAAAATAGCAAATCACGAGTGATATATTATGTCATAGGCCCATATGAACAATAATGCAACTTCAAAACGACGCAAATATACATTAAAATCAAAGACGTAAGTGGTTACGTCGCTGTATAATCATTGCCTATTCGAAAGTAACAGATTCATCATAAAGGAGAACGTACATAGACGAAGAAGAAGAGTTGACAGTAAAGCCAAGGGGAAGCGGCGTCTGCGGCACAAGATCAGTTTGTCAACGAGCATCCTCGTCAACACGGACGGCTTAACGTCATCATCAACGTCAATCATGAGTGTCACACACGTCGACTGCACACTAAGAACAAATTTTCCGCCGATTCACATGTTCTCTAGGAGCAGCTTGGCAAGGATTCGCCTGGCAGCAGCAACTTTTCAGCAACGTAGAATGAACGACCCCTTCGAGTTTGTCCATGCGTGATTCCACGGAACAACATTTGTCGTGTGCGGCCACTGCACGCAATATGCTTTATGTAACCGCATGGCGCTTTGAAAGCATACTGTGTTAAGGACGCAAATCATTGGTGAATCAAATAAGAGTCATATACTAAGATTTAGAAAGTGGAAGAAAGTTAGGACGAGGTGCTACTAAATTTTTCCAAAGTTTGCTGGATTTCTTCGGGGGTTGCTGGAGGTAGTCGACCGTCCCGTGGCTTTCGATTTGGATTTCCAACACGTTTCGCGATGAATCGCAGCACCTGAGAAGTAATTAAGGAATTGTAACCACTACAAGGATAGCAGTGAAAATGGCTACAAATCAACAATGTAGAGCAGTTCTAACCGAATTAAGAAAGCAAAGAACAAACTCTCCACGAAATTCAAGAAACTTCAAGAAGAAAAAAAAGGAAGAGTTGGGAGCGGGAAACATTGATCGTCATTAAAACGTTATTTTCGTCTTTACAAGTTTAACAGACTCAAATTTCCGACAATAAGTTGAAAAAATATAGCCGTAAACATCATCGATGCACGTACGAGCCGTACATGACTCATATAAACCATAGTGTCTTAAGAATAGAAGTCTCTTGAAGTTCCGAAATCCTAATCTCTGATAAAAAAAATATCCTGATTATATCAATACTGTGAAAACTCACATTACAACTACGTAGTGACTCATAAGGGGATATATTAAGGACGAACCTATGCTGCATTTTTGAACACGATGTAAAAAAAACAATATTGTTTTCAACAGATAATTTTTGCTAGGGGTATAATATAATTTTTGACTGGTCACTCCAAGATCTAACAATCCGGATCCATTATGAATGGCGAATATAATCTCATGACTCACATGGGGAAGATAAAGGCATATGAATGTGTCGTTTTCTTGTTCAGCAATCGCGAGGTTTTTAAACAGCATACATTTACTTCCATAGAAAAACACAATCCGATACAACGCTAGCTGACGTTTCGGCAGTATCGCCTTCTTCAGAGCCTGGAAGGGTATGCTGATATACAATCTACTAGGCCAAACTCTTCAGTGACACAAAAAGACGAAAAACTCTGGTAATTACGCTATCAACAACTTCTCGAAAAACCCACCGCTTTTTCGTGACTTCCAATGAGGAAGTTTAGAACAGCTGATTATAGTCGCATGTGGTTGACGACTGCACCATCCCACATCAAAAATCGATGCGAACGTACGGGATCAGGTCGCGTATGACCTCCGGGCATTCGTCCCTGCTATTCATTATAGGGTTTTTGGCATTTATCCAAAAAGCCTCTAGGAGTTTTCGCGCTGGTGTTTTGGACTCCTGTGCAAGGATATTGACTTTTACTTCAAAATCGTCTCCGCTATGCTTTTGTATCCTATGCGTGCCTAGTGGGGTGCTTCGTCTTAGTTTTCGTTTGCCATCTAGGTGTTCTTTTACACGCATACACAAAGGTCTGCCTGTTTCGCCAATATATTCATCTCCGCAATTATTACAAAAGATCAGGTATATCGTACCTGAACTCATGCAATCACCGTCCCTGCCGTAAGGGCATAGTACCTTACAACGGAAATTCGAAAATCTTTTGGGGAATTCACACGTCTCGGCTTCAAGAAACAACCGCAAACGAATTCCTTACGTTTCTGATAATAGTCAAAATGGGGTTGATAATGCACCAAGAAAATCTAAGGTCACCGTGATTGGGAGCATAACAATACCTGAGAATGCGCGCTCGCTATTAGAATTGGGCCCAAGTTTTGCACCATCACAGCCCATTTCTAAAACGACCCTGCGTAGGATAGCATGCAACCTTTATGAGCTTCAAGATCGACTCCGCTATCAGGCCAAGCAAGAAACATCAGATAGAGATAAAAATCAAGAGGCGGCGGCACTACCACCATCTCCTAAAACGTTTTTTAGCCAGCAGGACCCTAACGATGGAGTAGACATAAAATTCCGCGCGTTTTCGGACGGCGTTCTCAAGACCCTTGATCACTACCGCGATAGAAAGTTTATCTCTAACCTTACAGCCACACAAAAATGTGGCATGCGGGGAATTAGAGAATTAATAAACTCGAAAACAATAAGATTGTCTGTTAGTGATAAGGGAGGAGATTTCGTAGTTATCCCTCGCCAGCTGGATGTTGAGATAACAGAGGAACATCTTAGTGATGCTACCCTCTATCGCCCATCCTCTGAAAAGGAATATAAAAGTCAATACCGAAAGCTAAACAATCAATGGGTCAGTGTGGCAAAGGCTGCGGGTTTAAAATCATCGGTTATTTCGCACTTTAAAATCGATAGACCAACATGTCCCGTCCTATACCTACTTATTAAAACACATACGTTGGTATCACCTGATGATCATGCGTCAACCAATCCGTCATCATTTAAGGTTAGACCGATCATCAGCTGTGTAGACGGGCCAACGGATAGAATAACCTGGTTTTTAAGCCTGATACTCACCCAGTTGCTTAACCACATTCCAGCCCACCTCACAAACACCCAAATGTTCCTGGAACGTCTACGTAACGCGTCTCCCNGTGGCAAAGGCTGCGGGTTTAAAATCATCGGTTATTTCGCACTTTAAAATCGATAGACCAACATGTCCCGTCCTATACCTACTTATTAAAACACATACGTTGGTATCACCTGATGATCATGCGTCAACCAATCCGTCATCATTTAAGGCTAGACCGATTATCAGCTGTGTAGACGGGCCAACGGATAGAGTAACCTGGTTTTTAAGCCTGATACTTACCCAGTTGCTTAACCACATTCCAGCTCACCTCACAAACACCCAAATGTTCCTAGAACGTCTACGTAACGCGTCTCCTAGTAACGCCTACGTGATGGAGTCTTTCGACGTTACCGCACTGTACACCAACGTGTCGAATGACTCCGCAATGCAAGCCATCTTCGAACTTCTTGTTGAACATGAAGGAAGAATAAATATGCATGGCTTGTCCATCCAGCGGCTAATGGCTCTCTTAAAGGAGTGCCTAAACTGCTCGATCTTCAGATGGTCTGGGAAATATTTCGCGCAAGTAAGGGGGTTGGCAGTGGGACAGCGATTGGCACCAAGCCTGGCCATTGTGTTTATGTCTAAGATAGAAGCCCCTATTCTCGATCTCCAGCCACTACTCTACTGCAGATATGTAGATGATTATTTTGTCGTCTTCTCTACGCAGAAGGAGATGGACAAATATTTCGAATTATTGAACGAGCAGTCCGAGTACATAAAGTTCACCCGGGAGTAACCGAGAAAAAACTGGCTTTCGTTTTTGGACGTTCAAATAAACCTATCAAGTAGCGGTTAGCTAACAAAGTGGAATCGAAAGCCATGTAACAAATACATTCCTGTTCATTTCCTTTCTTCCCACCCTTCACACACAAAGAGGGCGATTGTGAGAAACATGTTTCGAACAGCCACCTCTGTGTGCACAACCAGGGAACTAAAGGAAAAATCGCGTGACTTGGCTCGGCAAATAGCCATCTCCAATGGCTATGAAACAGTAAACCGACGAGATAAGTTTACAAGGAGAACGACGCGCCCACGCGAAACACTTGGCCAAAAGAAAGTCCCGTTTATGCTGCCTTTCACAAGCGATGAAGTAAGCGTAGCTATAAAACGATGCTTAAGAAGAGCAAGTCTAGAGGAATCGTCAGCGATAGTTGAAATACCACCGGCTACTCTACGTCGCCAATTAGTTCGCAACCGCCTGTATGACCGTCTGTGTGAAACAACAAATTGCATAATTTGCCCTTACGCCACGGACGGTGATTGCATGAGTTCAGGTACGATATACCTGATCTCTTGTAATAATTGCGGCGTTGAATATATTGGCGAAACGGGCAAACCTTTGTGTATGCGTGTAAAAGAACACCTGGATGGCAAACGAAAACTAAGACGAAGCACCCCACTAGGCACGCATAGGATACAAAAGCATAGCGGAGACGATTTTGAAGTAAAAGTCAATATCCTTGCACAGGAGTCCAAAACACCAGCGCGAAAACTCCTTGAGGCTTTTTGGATAAATGCCAAAAACCCTACAATGAATAGCAGGGACGAATGCCCGGAGGTCATACGCGACCTGATCCCGTACGTTCGCATCGATTTTTGATGTAGGATGGTGCAGTCGTCAACCACATGCGACTATAATCAGCTGTTCTAAACTTCCTCATTGGAAGTCACGAAAAAGCGGTGGGTTTTTCGAGAAGTTGTTGATCGTGTAGTTACCAAAGAGTCTTTCGTCTTTGTGTAAGTGTTATTGAAGCGTTTGGCCTAGTAGATTGTATATCAGCATATCCTTCCAGGCTCTGAAGAAGGCGATACTGCCGAAACGTCAGCTAGCGTTGTATCGGATTGTGTTTTTCTATGGAAGTAAATGTATGCTGTTTAAAAACCTCGCGATTGCTGAACAAGAAAACGACAAATTCATTCCAATGCCGAGGTTAAGAGAAAGTCTATCCTGGGAACTATTAGAAGATAAAGGCATTTCTTAGAATCTAAAAATTAGCCCAGTGAATTAAACAGACTTCATAAATAATAGCTGTAAGACATACTTGTTTACGACTGAGATCGCATTTTATTTCAATATCTCGCAGCTCATCTTCCGTAGGATAATGTCCTTCTTTTATAATATCCTTTATATATTCTCGTTGCCAGCCTTTCATTCGTGTCTGGAAACCTTCCTAAAGCAAGCATGAAGGAAATGGGGATCCGCTTTTCTAACTTGGGCCCAACATTTCCGAGGGATAATAGTATATAACAACTTACTAGCTGTTTATAAGGCGGAATCCGTGAGTGATTCGAGACGAATTGACGAGCCTTTAAATCATTAGGTGAGGCCCAATCTGATCCAAGAACAGGCACTTTATGCTGCAATTGTCCCAATGAGTTCATACTTCACGAATCGAATTAGGTGTGATAAAGATGTACCATAATTTTCCTTTCGCTATCACCTAACCTATTAAATTGATGTTAAAGATTCTCACCGTAGCAAATAATCCACTAACGAGATCAATTGGCGCCGATCCTTGTGGGAACGTGCCAAGACTTAATTCTACACCATCCTGAAAAACAAGTATTTCACCAATCCATCATACTTTTTTTTTGTAATACTCATATAAACTTCAGTTTTTAAACCCACACACGCACCACATACACATACACACACACATACTAACACATCACACACACGAACCACAGACACACACACACACACACACCACACACCACACACACACCACACACACACACCGCACACACACACCACACACACACACCACATACACATACACACCCACATACTAACACACCACACACGCACCACACACACACACACACGAAAACACTAATAATATTGGAGTATTCCATGGAAACATGTCATCACTTCCCAGTGGAAAATTCTCTATGACATTTAATATTCCTCCTGGACTTATATGTATGATTACAGCAACCTGTTAACCTGTTGTCATAGACATTTATTAAGATATGAGCACAATTAGCAACTCTATGTATCATATATTACTCATATGGTGCAAAAATAATGTTTTAATTTCAAACAAAAACATTTAAACTCATAACGAATTGTATTATTTTAAATAAAAACCGTTAAAATCTATAGTCTCTTGCTTATGAAATGCAAGCACTCCTAGTCTATTGGGATGGAATTCTGATTTTGTAGAACCCAAGACACACGTCTTTTCAAGCCTTCCCATTGGCGCTCGTATTTCAAATACGCGCGAGCTAAAGCAGAGGGATTTCGCCAAGCAGAGGACGATGTTGTTTTCCACCATACTCCTGGTGTTTGCAAATATTGCGCTTACGTTTGAAATTTTAAAAACCAGATTTCATTCCTATTTTTTGAAATCAGAGTTTTAAACAAATTAGGAACTGAAAAAAAATTTGTAAAAAAGTATATTACCTTTCAAGAGACACATTGAAGTATATTCCATAAGACTACGATAGTATGAACTCTTCAACTATCCTAACGAATAAGCAATTATCAGTAGTTATAGGAAAACCGGTACGGTCACCAATGTACTAGTATAACAATGTTAGTCACTGTTTTCTTCACAAACATACACGAGGTTCTTATTATACCATTTATTTATCCATAAAAGGTTATTGGGCGAATTTTGCCTTATTCATAGTTTAGAGAGCTTGTGAGAAACATTTTTCTTCCAGGCACAAATGTGCGCAGAAAGACAGCAGAAGGAGTCTCTGAAACTGCTATATCGAATGACCATGAAACGGCAGGAACAATAGGAGAAGAAGCTGCTTTGTTTCTAATGAGATTGAAAACTAAGCACCGTGATTTTCCTGTTGAGGCTATGAAGACGTTTGGCCAACTAGATTGCAGTCATCCTGACCTTTACTGGCTCTGAAGAAGATGAAATCCGCCGAAATACCAGCTTTTGCGATAAGTTAGGAGTGTATAGTAACAGCCTCGTGTGTGCTTGTGAAGAAAACAGCGAATTACTGATCAATTTCGAGGTTCACAGAAAGGCAGTCTTTGGAATAAGAAATCTGATTCTAGAATTCTAGCTTTGAAATATTTGTAAACGAATTACTATTTAGTCAAACTATCCTACAACCATGAAAACCCGGCATGGAAAACCGAAGTCTTGAAAGCCAACAGCTTTTTTTTCTCAATAAAGTACTTCCTGCATTTTAGAATTTTGTAGAAGATTTTCTTATGCATTCGCTGAGAATTTCCACCGAGTTCTAATGGAATTATCGATGAACTCATTTGAATTCTGTAAAGAAAAGTGTGGATAGAAAAGCGAAGAAGGTTATGAAGAAAAACCGCTTCAATCACACAAACCTCGCCCTCGTCTTCGATATTGGGGTCTTCTCTCTCGACTTTTGCTATGCTCATCAAACTGAACGCGTTGTTGTTCGACAGGCGTTTTGCCGTGTTGCCATTCGTGAATTCATCAGCGGGCGAGATGGGCGTTGCCGAGACCGAGCAGTGGTCTTCAGAGTCCGCAACCTGAAGTCGAGTGAAAATTAATCACAGACTTCGGCTACGGCCTTATTACCTGTACATATTGCATTTTTAGTGGATCAAAAAATGCTCTGTCTGATACGATTATTTACATCATAGATATTTCTGTTCCACTCTAATATTCTTATGGTTGAAGCTGCTTTATCCTAATAACATCTATACTAGGAAAGAAGCCTAACTCAGAACGGAATAGCTTTGAAAACACCATAACCCACGTTCTTCCCTACTTATTCCCCTTATTTCATTATTCCCACTATACCTGCTGAGAATGCGTAGTGGACAATTACTATGAAAAGTATAACGGAACAGATGTAAAACATGGATGAGATTAGAACTGACAAGCTTTTGGAAAAGTCTTTTTTTGAACGCATGAGATCAACTAGCCAAAACTAACACTGTCCACAACACAGTGTAGAAAGCGCGGTGACCAGAAGTGCTGCAAACCACATGGTACTGCTTGATCACATAAAAAATCAGAAAAAAGTTGTAACACACTTTAGAAAAGTCTGCTCTAAAAACTGAACCGAGATATATGGGCCCCGTGTCAGAGAAGCAGTAACTCCATGCAATTTATAGCTATAGCCTACATTTCCTTCATAAAGTGAATGAATTCTATAATCTGGCATAGATATGCTCAAAATTATTTGAAAATCGGACGTCCTACACAATCGTTTGTTCAATATATGCAAAAGCATAGTTCATATAGGAGGACTTGCCCGGTCATCGTTTTTCAAGCTGGTCGAAGCGCCAACATCGTCGTTGGGATCCGGCCTGGCGATAGCCTGATTGAGGTTGCTAACGAACGAAACATCCGAATAACCATTCGACGCCTGAAGTTGGGTAATCATATTTTAAAAAATACTCGCCATTTAGACTTAAAATTCATGAGTAATCTTCACAAAAACTGTGTAGAAAAACAAAATTTGACAACCTATGGGCAATTGAAGTCCTCAGCCGACAAAAACCGGGAGCAAATTTGTGATGCTAGCGCAGATGAACAAGAAGACTTCAACATTTGTTAACATAAAATTCCCAATGGTTTACTGCCTCGATATGGCTAAAAGATGTTCACGAGTATCGAAACAAAATGTGCACTAGAGTAGAATGTTCCTTCCCCGGTAGAGTCATCCAAGACGAAAGGGAGCAGCCGATATCTCCAGCCTGAAGCTCAACTAAGTGTAAACTTGTGTTACAGCTCTGTGAAGCCAGCTACGCATGGATGATACCTTATCGCTACGCCTCTCACAAAGCGGACGTGCTAGCTAATAGCGACCGCTGCAGGGTGGATTATCTGTTGGAAAACAAATTATTATCAGCGGATAGTCATATCAAAAAAAACAACCACCCTGTATAAAACAGCACTGCCGGGTGAGCATGCCTCATTCGAGGGATGCTCCATTGAAGAAAATCCGACACGATATGAAGACGAAGACGCCACATCGAGAAGACGAACAACTGTGGATCGTCGATACGGATCGTCAGCTCTGATGAAGACAAAGATGTCGAAACGTTAGCGGAATAAAACTGTTATCAAACTCGTGTAAGCTCAATAATTTGAAGATGTGTTGAATATTTTACTACCGTGCTTCAATGGCGGTTGGTTTTAACATTCTCATAAAAGGTTTGATGCTCCTCATACCCCTTCAACAAGCAAGGACCACTGAATGGTGGCTCTGATGCGACATAACGAATGCGCGCTCGAGCTAGTTGATGATATGATTAGCGAGAACACATATGGTATACATATATGATCAAGATAAAGGAGATATCCACTATATGACAAGTAAATGACTTAGTGATGGTGTAGGGAAGTACAGAGAAACCACCTATCAAAATGTTTTTTTCACACAGTACGTAATGGATTGGCTTAGCTTGTTGCTGAAGAACTAATAAGGAAGGGCTGAAAACATTCAGCACGAAAGAACCAAAAATTCAGCTCCGGAATTCATTGGATAACTATAAAATCACCCATATCCATCTATTAGTCCGTACTAACTTCTTCCTCGTAACTAATCTTGTCGCATGAACCGACCAGCTCTTATGGGATAGATTCGTGATTTGTCTCAAACAAAACGTTAGATATGGCCTTCGGACCCGTCTAATAGATCACACATAGAGATGTACTCATAGATTTGATAGCGAAAAAATTTCATAGCAACATTTTGCACTCGTGCAAAAAAACCTTGACTTGCGAGACAATAATGCCGACCAACATTACAATAGTGTACCTTAACAGAGTAACATTACTGTTAACGTGAAGATAGAATGATGGAAAGGGATAAAGGGACATAGAAAGAGGACGGACAGAGAGGAAGCGAAAGAGAGAAACAGATACTTAGTCAATTTATACCACAGCGCGTGGGAAACCTCAGATTTGATTGTGAACTTCAGTCTCAGGAACAAAACAAGCGCGCCCTTATCTTCGTCTGTTTGAACGTCACTTTCAGTATTCTCAGAGACAATCGTAATAATAGGAAACAGTTTAATGCAGTTCTGGGTAAATAAACCGCAAAAATTAATGCGATATTGAAATCCCCTAAGGAGAAGCATCAGCAACATCAACAGCTGGAAGCAAACGCGTATTTCAAACAGAGCGAGCTATAGCGATGGAGCAATGACTACAAGGTTCTCATCTCGTTAATTCCTCTACTTATGGGAAAATTTTCAGCGGTTAGCAAAAAGATCAGCATAGGGTTACGAGTTTTGGGTCTCATTACTATCGGAAGATCCGACTGCACGGTGAATCTAGTTTCACAGCGCATTTGAGTTCAGACTTCTCTTCTCCGAATTCTAGCAGTTTTACTTGGATTCAATGCCGATTTAGGTTTCCGAGATCAATCCCGCTCACGGGTGATTGCTAACGGCAAAATATCGATAGAACTAGCTGAGAGAGAGGCGAAACAAAGGGCCTACATGGTGTGGTGGTGAGCGCGTTACTCCCCGGAAAGGACAATAGCGCGTTCGTTCCTCACTGCAGACCCTGCGGTCCGGAGTTTTGCAAATATCTCAGCATCATTGACGGTATATTCCGCAACGTACCCTGTTAGGGTGACCTGCACGATATCGGCAACTATCGCCCAATCTGCTTACTGTCTGACGTCTACAAACTTTTCACTCGAGTCATCCTAAACAGGATTGGCAGAGCACTAGACGATTTCGAAGAGGATTTAGTACGATGGACCACATCCACACGGTAACACGGTTCATTGAAGTATCGCGAGAGTACAAAAGACCGCTCTATCTCACTTTCATCGATTTACAGAAGGTCTTTGATTCAGTTGAGATGGAAGCAGTCTGGGAAGTCCTTGATAGTCAAGCAGTTCCTATTCAGTACATAAAGATTCTTCGTGAACTGTACAAAAATTTCACAACCAAGGTATCACCATTCTACAACGATATTAACATTGACGTCAAAAGAGGAGTTAGGCAAGACGATACCATCTCGCCAAAATTATTTACCGCCGCCCTCCAGAACGTCATGCAAACATTGGAATGGGATAATATGGGAGTGAAAATCGACGGTCGACAGTTACACCATCTTCGTTTTGCTGATGACATCGTCCTTATAACACCAAACATTAGCCAAGCGGAAGGTATGCTTGACGACTTTTACAAAGCCTGTGGAAAGAATGCTCTTCGACTAAATCTCACTAAAACGTTGTTTATGGGGAACGGATTGGTTTCTTATGCTGCATTCACGCTCAACGGAACCAATATCTCCGAATGCTCCAGTTATATCTATCTAGGTCGGGAAATCAATATGATGAACGACCTAGCTCCAGAGCTGAGCAGAAGAAAACGAGCGGCTTGGGGAGCTTTTATCAAGAACATCGAGGATGTAGTGACGAGAACAAAGAACACCCGACTCCGTGCCCACCTTTTCTATGACTATGAGCTTGAAACAACAATTAAATCACGCTAGAGCTAAAGATCTACAAGGCTAACATTACAATAAGTGGTGGAAACCTCGCTGTATTAAATGCTAAATGTTCTGAAAGAAATAGTGAAATGTGCAGCGACTAAGCGAAGTCATCTACAATCCAGAGGCGCAGACGGGTCAGGGCTACTCGGTAGAGCTTCTTCTTTATCACCTTACAACGAACATGTACAGATAGGTTAAATTGTAACTCATGAATTAAGACCGGAGCAAACCAATTAAATTGGAAGGAACGCTTCTAAATTAAGTTCGAACAAGTCTTGCACAGTAGACATGTGCCACCTTCACAAGAAAGAGAAACCGTTAACACAAAGACTCGTCAAAAGTTGGTAATGGGAATTAAGGAGTCAACGAAAAAACCAAGCGGTTTTATCTAACAAGCATAACTCGAAAGAAATCTGATGAGCACATATGAAGCAAAGTTTGGACCATTCCGCGGCGCAGCTGCAAATAAGGAAAGATTTAAAGCAGCTGGTGTAGGACAACACCATAGTTACGCAGGAATGTCACATTTCACGGAATCTAGTTTTTACCTTTACCTTCAACGCAACAAGAATAGGAATTCATAAGCGATCATGAGCGAACGGTAAATATGTAGTAATATCAACTGAAGCAACTAAAACGGTATTACTAACTCTCATCCATTCTCGGCCCATTTAGGTGCCTATCTCTCTTTCAGTGATGTTCCGTAACGAATAGAACCTGTAGGTGCTCACGAAAGATATTCCGATAATCGAAGGTTAGAGAAACGCGTCTACGATGCTCAGGGGTCAGGTGAATAAACTATTACTAAATGCTGAGCTGCTGCGGGTCAGCCTGAACAGAACCAACAATTCCGTGACGATTCGTTACGTACGTAAACACGCACTCAATTCTGCAGTAAAAGTAGGGATTGACCACATAATGGCTAACCGATTTCTTTCGAATGAGTTAGGAAACTAACCAAAGAGCTAGGTCAAAGTGAAGGACTTAACCTTGTATTTCAGCTTACAGCAAAATCTTTGGTAACCTCGCTAGCGACGTGAGATCGAGGTCAATTCTAATAACTGCTCCCGCCGAAGTATGACCACCAACGACCACATTTTGGTACAGAACGGTTGAATAGAGTCCCTTGAAAACGATGGCCGTTTAATCATGTCGTGCAGCTGTCGTATGGTATGTCTAGGCCGGAGAAGTCGACTCATGGACGTCGAACAGCAGTAAGGTTCATTGGCCAGCCATAACGATGATTTGTAACGAGCAGACGATGTCGATCGAATGACACCGATCAGGAGTCGTTTGCGATATCCCGAACGCAACGATGTTTCCGACTGAGTATGGGTGATGTTTCCAAGGGTTGACCATCAGAAGAGTTCAGTGATGAGACCTCGATCAAGCACAGCTCGCTCGAACGCATACCATGCTATGTTCTATTTGGAAACAAAACTGTACGTATTACCGTATACAAGGGCGAATCTACACTATTAGGAAATCAAGACGACGTTCACGGCGGTATACCTCACGTTCTCTCGCTCGCTTTGTATCATCGGAACCCAGGTGCAGCTGCTCATGCAGAAATCAAACAAATCAATGCGAACAGATGAGATGAAGAGATTAGCACCAGAACGTACTGGCGACTATTAAAGGGAGAGGTACTGGTTGGTAAGTCGTACCTTCGTCAGATGAGTCAGTACCAAAATGAAAAAGGGTACGAAAAAGGTAAAAAAAATTATGTGGAATGGTGATGTTCATGATGTTCAGTGATGCAGAAAATGGTATATTCAGGTGAGAAAGCTCAATAGAATGTTCACAAATAGAAAGGCATCGAATTCTCAAGGACAAAAATTCTGGATGGGATATACAGGAGGGGTTGCGGTGAGCTCGATCGCGACGTTGATTTATCCCACTGACGTCTACCAGAAACCCGGCGGCAGAATGCTGTCAGATGACGAGTGAGAAGCAGTGGTGGCATCAGTGCTTACCGTATGAAAGTGAGGCTGGGATCATGACGAGTTGTCTTTCTTTTGTATTGATAGAAACAGAAACAAACAGTAACATCTACTTGATAAGATCGCATTCGTTCAAGAATCAGTCCGTTCGCGGCACAGCCTATCGAAACCAGTGAAACCAATGAATACGATGATCAGTCAACAACGCAGAACGCATGGAATGCAAATCGATGGACGATTGCAATCGGAAATCGGTGGCCGGAGCAGCCACAAATACGAATGGATGCAGAAAAAACACTCACGATCAGACCGAAGAAGTCGATCACCGACGATTCTTTGACCCGTACGATCGCATACTTGTACTTGACGTCCATGCCACGAGGCCTGCAACAGAAGCGTGAGAGAAACCGAACCGAGCAACAAGACCACTGTTCGGATTATGGCGAAAGAAGAGGCATTTAAACACCATACGTCCATGGTAACGGCGACATAAGTAAAAGAAGACGCAGACAACACACTGATGACAAGCCTCTCAGCTAACGCCACTAATTACGGCGTCATAGTGATCGCTACCTAGGTGTAGAGATCAGCAATGCAAGCTCGGAGAAGCAACAACCAACGAGATACATTAGCAACAAGGACATCAAGACGCAGCGATCATACAGTGATAGGACTGCTGGGCGTTGATCTGGTCAGCGAGGAATTCATGGAATGATGTCGTGGAAACGCTTGGAAGAATCTGGCACACACACACCACACTGGGCGACGTGCCCGAATCCGAATCAGCCCGGAACACGACAAGCGGACACGGAAACGTCGAGAACAACAAACAGTAAACAAAGTGAGTAGTGCGAGAGCCGGTGCAATAGATCGATGAATCTAGTGTTTTGCTGCCGGCCCGACTCTCAGCGAATGCTCGGTGTCTCTGTCGTCGCGCCATACCAACGTCGCTCTCTCTCGCCACTCACTTTGCCGTAATGTAAACCCCTAACTGCGCTAAGCGAGACTAGGCCCAATCGATTGTTGGCCAGGCGGCCCCGTACTCTTGGCACTAAGCCATCCGCTAAGTCTGCTTGACGCGTCAGCATCGACGGACGACCTCAGTCTGTAGTCAATTGGCCACCACCCCTTACCCTAAGACAGACTCTAATCCTCTGGCGCGACCTGAATTTACGGCCGCTATCGATCCTTTCTTACTCGGCTATCACAACCTTAACGATCTTCGAATGATGACAAGGCCGCTATCGAGCCTTTCTTACTCGGCTATCACAACCTTAACGATCTTCGAATGATGACAAGGCCGTATTTAGTGAAGCGCTGACGGCAGTCTCCACAGCAAGAGCTTATTGAGTTTGAAATGGCCGCGAAGATAATTTACACCTTTGTTTCGCGATAACTTTACAGTTTCTCTTCCACTCAAGCCCTAGGAATGAAAGGAGTCAAAATCTATTCCGACAAACTAAATTCCTCTGCGTAGAATGTAAGAAAGAGAATAGTTACAATTTTCCAGGTAGAGAAAGGCGGTAATGTTCCGAGACCAATGATGGTTTCGCTGAAAATGGGAGGGGTTTCCTAGAACCTCTAGAAATTGAAATTTGCTGAGAGTCAGCAGCGAACTTTGCCCTCATGTTGCACTTTTCTTCGTTAAGAAATATAACAAATTAGGAAAAAATTCCTGCCGATAGCGTAGCCCTGTCTGCTACCTCTGGAGTGGTCGTTTCAGTGCCCAAGTCTTAATATCTCGGTATCGATGTAATTCAGCAATGCTCCATGTACACAGGTGTTCAAATGTCCGACGAACTACAAATTCCTTGCAGCTGAGACGAACTACAGCCGACGAAGAAATCCGTACATGAAGGCGAATGTTCGCACTACGCGAGGGGACCGAGATCCATGTGACAGATGACCGAGAGATAATTCCTTACTAAGTAATTCCTCGAAAAACCCTCCTCTAATTGCCAACACCGAATTTTTAAACATGAACTTTTTATAAGAACTGGACTTATTTTACATGGAAGGCATGAAATTCGCATTAAAACAACAAAAACAACAACAGCAGATATGTTTAAGAAACAAATTCGTTTCGTAGTAATCCTGAATTTCTCCGGAGTTTGGGGAAATTCCTAACTGCATCATCAGAGCAAACTTGCGACTTCACGAATCCCTATGCAATATCACACCGATGCACTCGGCGCAGTCCGCACGGGTCGAGGCGAATTGAGTGCACAGCGGGGCCAGACCACAACGAACTCAACCCTTTCTTTCAGTACTTGGCGAATTCTTTATTTTTAGATACCAGACGGTCCTGGTCATAGAATCACTGTTGAGTCTGCATTTGACCTATGTACTTCCGGTAATAAGTACGAATACGGCATAATTTTCTTATATGAACTCAATAGATTGATTTAATTCTTCCAAATATTTTTTTGACAAAACCACTTGGTTTTTAGTGATGCGTTTCCCATTTTTTTTTACAATCTGCGCTTAACATGAATGTCGGGATCGAGCCTGAGTGCGAGAATCGTGCTGATCCTTACGACGGCGCGGATAGCACAGAAATGCTCACGTTTAGCGGGTGGAAGAGAGTAACGGCCTTGTAGAGTGAAGACGGATCGTTAGGCAGACAAACGAGGATGAGGTTGATAGGCAAACAGATAAAGTCGACGCTGAAGAGATTAGGGACCTCTCATTTCACCGCAAGCACATACACATACGCACTATTGATCACTAACAACTGTTTCTAACAAAAAGCCATGTGTAGTGATAACAATTATCGTTCTCTTTTTCTATAGTGGCATTGGTCATTTGCTAGCAATTCGGCCGTGTGCTGTTGGTGTGTCCAGTAGTTGCTGAGAATCTTTAGAGGCTAGACCTCCCGCCATCCCTCTTTCAAAGTCCATTCGAAGTTTATCGTGGTTAGTTCGGGTACCTTAGCACTTTTTATGCAAAGTTCTTGCGCATTCCGAAGGAATATTTGGGCAAAAACATCATTATGATCCTTATTTTTAAATATTCAAAAATCCTTTTGGCGACTAGCGTTTGAGATTTTAAAAAACGCAGGTTTTGATCGAGCGTTTTAAGGCGCTGCTAGACTACAGCTGGGGGATTCATCTGCCCAGCAGGGTCTCCCAAGGTGAGAAGGAGTCCGACGTTTCTATCAGGAAGCCTAGCTAAGAGTAAACCAATACCAACATGCACCACCGTCCTGGTATCAAAGTCGTATGGTGGTAAATCTCCCTCTTATCCACGGGGGCTGCGACTGTCCGTGGTGGTGAGGACCTGGGGCAGAGTTTGGCCAGGCTGACATCGGGACTCCAGAGAACCATAATGGCTTAACCAGCAAATCTCCAAAAAATGGAGATGCACGCCATTCAAGTATCAAGTATCAAGTAAGAGTGTAGGATCACTCGCTTATAGGATTCGTCATTTATCCAACTGTTTTTAATGCACCTATTTTATAGAGATAACGCAGTAAGATCTATAAGTGACAAAACTATGACGACAAGATCATCACGTGACGGTACGATTAGATCTGTGCGTAATATCCAGCCTATTTCTTAAAAAAAGATACAAGTGAGGGCGATTTTTGATCTGAATCTCACACATGACTGATTCGTTGTCACTTTCTAAATCTATCGCTTTGTTAGGAAGACAATAGAGAAAGGAGTGCAAGGCTTGAGATTAGAATTCTTATCCATGACAAAGTTTGTGATACGAGGCTTGTGTTTGCTCCCTGCATTCTTATGATTGTAGCTGATATTTGTTGCTTCCTGAGCAACACGTCTGATAGAAATAGAATAGAATTTACTAGACTAGAACAATTCAACTAAAATGGGATACAATATTGCCAGCAGTCTTAACCGTTTTATTTACTGCCTACTCTTTTAGATGGCAGGGTATAATGCGAAATATAACTTCAATGGTGCTGAGATATTTGCAAAACTCCGGATCGCATGTGTCTGCGATGGGGAACGAACGCGCTATTGCCCTTTCCGGGGAGTAACGCGTTCACCACCACTAACGCTGACGAGTGATTGCTGATGGTAGAAATCGATAAAACTAGCTAAGAGACAGGCGAAACGAAGGACCCACATGGTGTGGTGTTGAACGCGTTACTCCCCGGAAAGGACAATAGCGCGTTTGTTCCCCACCGCAGACACCTGCGGTCCGGAGTTTTGCAAATATCTCAGCACTATTGAAGTTATATATCGCCAACAGTATTCAAATTAAAGCCTAAGGCAAAGTGCCACCTTAACCGTAAAAGTTGTTCGCAAAGCTTAAGATGTCGGCTGTATAGCGTTCGGCTCACAAATTATTAAACTAGCGTTGGGAATCGCTAATGCGTCAGAAAGAGGTTGGTGGTGCGCATAACCTTACACTTTATAGCACTTGATTTTACTGGCACTGCCCCATCTCATCTGGGTGTTTGAGGTATTCTAGAATTGAATCGGTATTGTGGTCGGAAGTTAGGTGACATATAGTAAGTCCGCTAGCCATGTAACACCGTGGTATAGAGTTTACGTACTTCACATGTTCAACACGATCAGTAGGCGACTAGTCGATGACGACTTACACTATTTTCCAGAATTTTCTCACTGAGTGAGCGGTTTCCCTTCTCCTATTAGAGATTGATAATGATGCCTCGTTAGGCAAAACACTAAGTATATGACGTGGTGGTGCCGGAATTTTAGCAGAGGAACATTTGTTTTACACTGCTGCTTCGCTAAGAACAAATTCTAACATTTTAGGTCCCATTTCGAGAATTCCTTTGTTCTATCAGATTCTATAAAGTAAGTGAGATCGCGTGAAGTGTAAAGGAGAGCAGGCAGCTCCAATGCGATCTATTCACCCTATAATATGGCTGCAAGCATTCCGCATTACAATGATAAGGACTCATTGCAGAGCTAACACCTTGAAATTGATGAAGAAGTTTGTCGAAATGGATCAATGAGGAAAGAACAGATACAGAGTATGGTGTATTACATCTTCTTATCTTTGTGCTGATCGAATGGATCTGAAAGTTCAACATCAAATAATTCGACTTAGCAGCTTGCATGGAGGTAATGATGGACGTAAAAGAGAATTGACGGAGACTGGAGCTAAGGAAATCGACGACTTTACTTTTTTCGGAAATCAGTTGGTAGGTTGGTAGCATAGCTTCCTTTGGACCAGCATATTCTAATTGCCTCCTTGTTGAGGTGATTGAGAATTCGCGCTGTTAGGTACACCAGCTCATGTGTGCATTTTCGATATCTTTTGATAAACAAGCGAATAAGAAAGTAGATACAGTATATAACTTTTATCTACCTCCCATTACTTTGTCACGGCAGCGTATGTGAAATACAAACACAATGTTGCTGAGATATTTATTGATGCGACCTTATAAACTGATCTTCTTAAGCTCCCGCACGTAACATCACGGCTCTGAGGAAGGCTAAGTCGCCGAAACGTCAGCCATCGATCAATAACATCAAAAACAACGACAACGAAGACCTGTACAACCTCGCGTCAGCTTAAGAAGATCAGTTTATAAGATCACATCAATAAATGTATCAACTATCTATGCCGAGGTTTATAGAAAGTCGGTCTTTCGAGTTGCTGAGATATTTGCGAAACGTGGATCCCAAACCAGATCGAGGCGCTATTACTCTTCAAGTAGGATCACGTGTGCCCAGTTTTGCAAAAATGAATACAATTTCTTTAAACTATAAATAAAAATAGACTAAGTTAGAAGAATAGGCACACTATGGCCTTTTTAAAATGCTTATTTGACTCTTCTTCATTTGTTTATGGGTCTCAATGGTTTACTCATTCTCCATTCCGTTCGTTGCCTCGCATTCGTCATCCACAATGACATTTGAAATTGAGGATCTTGTCCGTCTGTATGAATGCCGTTGAATGCTGGTTACGCTAATTTTCCTTGGAATCCCAGGATAGCTCTACTAGAGTATTCCCAGATCATCACGACACGCAGTCACCAGTCTTTGTGGATCAAAGGAAGCTTTTTGGCACAGATCTACTCCTAATCGCCCAACATCGAAGCATTAGAGAAATTTTAACCCGGTACACATTCAAAAAATAAAAAAAACTGAAATACAAGTGACTTTCTGAAGGTTTTCTAGTAGTAGCGGATTCAGTTGTTCTCACATTCAATTACGAATGGCAAAAAAGTACTGAGCGTTTTCATGGTCTCTTAAGAACTGTAGCGTTTTCGTCTTAGCTGCGATGGACAATGCACTTCAGCAACACAAACAGCAGAAATTTGCGGTGGGAATCACCCACCACATGAGCGCACTGGAGAAGCCACCTGAGAGCTGTAGCGATACGCCTTAAATTTCAACAAATATGAGGAGACACGCCTAGAGGTCTCATCAGGGGAAGCGACTAACCAGAGTTATTGTCACCATAGGAGACGAGAAATCCTGGAGTTGACGAAGATGTAGAACATTCATAATTCCTCTTTAAGATCAATGTTTCTGAGGATGTAAATCTTCGAAAAAATTCTCTCACATCATTCCAAGCAATTTCTCAACGAATCTAGTTGTTGAGCGGCTTGAACAAAACGAGCTTGTTCAGCGGTTTCAGAGCATTGGTCACGATGTAGTCCTAGTTTCTAATGAACAACTTAAAGCGAATCTGCAGGTAACCCCCGTGCTTTATTATGCTACTCTTCGAGCAAATAGTGTTTTATTCGTCTACAATATCTTTGCCTAATAGATTTCTTAACAGCACGAAAAATGCATTAACTGTCGTAGTTTGCCCGCGGGCTCTCAGAGATAGTGCTTTATGTCGACCAGGTTTTTATGTTCGTTTGACACCATTCAGGAGTCAGCTGACTACAACATCTTTTCAGCGTGTGTTTGACCGCATGGAAATGACCAACGAATTTTATATCAAATGTGCTCTCGCTTAGCTGCTAGGAAATGAAATGCGGTTGAACTGAACAGGGAACTAATCCTACTTTATACATTTCACTGCTTCAATTCGTTCAGAGCGGATCTTGTTGTTGTTTGCTTCATTCCGAGCTCAATTTTCAGGTCACTATTTCAAACATGATTGGTCCATGTGCTATGCTTTGGCACATATATCAGCCTTCGCTATAACCATATCTTTCTTCGAATGGTGATGACACCATCTAACATTCGCCTTATTCGACTAAATGACCGGCATCTTGACAGATGTCGTTTTCAGTGCAAGTGCGTTTGCAGTATTGGAATCTACAAATTATCGAGATTTACAGCGATGTCTTCTCATTCTAATTTGAACACTGTACTCCTAAATTGAGCACTCGGATTATAAGTATGATGGGGTAATCCTGCCAAACGTCTTTCTGTATGCTTTTCTTGCAAAGCGATAGCTATAGCTGATAGTGAAACTTATACAGAAGAAAAAACTACATTGAGCCAGAAATCCATACTTATTCAACAGCTAGATTGCACAACTTATGTCGGCAGTCCTCCATTTGACGTGTAGCTCAAATAACATTAGTCCAACGTACGATGACACTGGTATAAATGTGAATGCTGGCAAATCTTTAATGATGCGGGTCCAGTGTAATTAGTAAAATGAAGCTCCCTTTTTCGTCTTTTCCCATCAACAGTGTCTTTTTTGACATCTCATTTATTTGCCTTTGAAAAAAGATGAGGGTAGAAAAGAAATTTATCCATGTAGATAGCAGAGTTTCATTGGAACTTTTAGGAACACCCCTCTAAGATGTTGCACAAAATGTGAAATGAAAATATTTCGCACTTCATTCTAAACATGGGCGTGCTCTTGAGTGGAGAACTACGATGAGCACAGGGTTTATCCCAAACAGTCAAACTCTACCTGTGGTAATGAGGAAAGCCTAATACGGCTGTCTCGGGATTCCACAAGGGAAAAATCTTGGCCAAACATTATTACCAGTTAACTAAAAATTGTATTAAGATCTTCACGATTCTTCGCTGAGACGGGTCGTTCAAGCATCAGCTGTCGAGTAATGATGATTGATAACCTGGCAACGTCACCGTAGACGGCGTGGTGTTCACCAGTCAAAAACGACGCTGATTTGACTTAGTGGAAAGTTTGGAATTCAACTAAGTTTTACAGAAACGTTGTTTACGCAGAGAGGAATCGTATGTTTATCTAATCAAAAATTTTTGAAATAACCTAAGCAAGGCATGAAGGGGAAGAGCAGCTTTATTCACTCCTTTTCAGTTTGGAAAGGCGAGAAGACAATAAGAAGAGCTTGGCGAAGTGTTCATCTCTTGATCCCACAAAGTTCTTAACAGTATTCTTAAGATGAGCCGAAAACATCACTGTTCAAACATCAGATGAGGTGATAAATAAAGCTGTTAATCTCATCTGCCCATTTAAACCACTGTTAAGGGTAGAACGGGCCATGTGTGACAAAAGCGGTAAACCTATAAGAAGGCTTCACATGAAAAGGCTTTTCACGAAGACTATCTCGCCGCGTAGATCAAAGACATCGGCTGAGGCACAACGAATTGAGCAAGCAGGATTTCGAGAGGAATTTTTCTGCACGGGCAATGTCGAAGCCGTATCTTGGGTTACAGGAATCGGACAAGAGGATCACATGCTCGTTCTCTAACATTTTTCGACTAAGAAAAAGTGCCGAATTGCCTTGAAATGGAAAAAGTCCTATAAGCTCTCTATTACAAGGAGGTTACGAGCTATGATTGACTAAGTGCACGTGTAGCACAGTGGTCGAAGGCGCTCTGCAACACACACGTGGAATCGATACCTACGCCCATGGCTCACCAACCCTGCCATCACTCTGGGGTCAGCAAATTGATACCAGACTTGTCTGGGAGGATAGCAGTACTGGTTGGGTACATCGGTATGTCACCACGAATCATTGTGGAGGTCAGATATGCATTCAATCGTCTCCAACAATGCTTGATGAAGTGCAATGCACGGGGCATCCCTCAGAGATTGATTAACGCCGAGAGCTTTATCCTTTTTTTTAATGGCTGACTATTATCGTAACTGCACCATAAAAATGCAGATTTTGCATCGATTTACTACCATCTCCATAGAAAGAAGTATTCAGCACGGCGACGCCATCCCTCAAACTGTTTGCCACGTGATAGTGAAGTCACTAAACTTAGCGGGTGATGGCAGTTCATGAAGAGCACACATGTTGTGAAGGTGAAGAAATCGAAAGGAACAAGAAATGGACTGTTCTCTAATTAAAGTGACCAAATCGTATGTGTACTTTGAGAGCTTAATGAACATTGAGAATAACATGAAAAAGGAGTCACACAGAAGAAGGAGAACAGTGTGAGCCGCATTTGTGACTCTCAAAAAAGTCACTAACGAGCTAACGGACGCTAAACGCAGTGCTTCTCTTTTCGATCCAAGGTCTTCTCAACGCTCTGTTACTAGTAAAGGACTTGGATTGGAATTGCAACCATGTGGAAAACTATACGTACCACTCGAGGAGCGCTTCCACGTTGTCTTTTAAAATTTAACAAGTAAAAACAAAGTCTACCTGGAATGCAATGCTGAAACTCGGGTCACTTCGCTTTCGTCATTTCCATCAACCAATATGCACAATTTTCCCATAATATCACCAAAACAATACCACTTTTGACATCGGCTCGACAAAGGCGGTAAGCTTTATACTGAGCCTCTGAAAAAGGTTGATACACAGTTGTATTGAGAAGTAGATGAACACCAGCCGAAGGTGACGAGCACCGAAATTTAGAAATCACGGTGTTATAGACGTGAAGTCAGAGTTGTTGGGAAATGATTACAGCAACAGCACTTCGCTTTCATATTTGCTGTGCTAGTTCTTATTCTTTTTGAAATCTTTTTTATCGAAGGACGTTGGATGTCTGGATGAGTCGAGGATGAAGCTGGAGAGATGCGGAGAAGAAGACGGCGGTATACATGCTTCGTTCGTCTCCACTCCCACTCGTTCGAAACGATTCATTTGCACACAGGTGCAATTTCTTGTGGCTGAAAGCATTCACATGTTACTCACTGGTGCTTTTCTTAGACAAAAAAAGTAAAAGGAGAAAGTATCAAATCTGCCCGGGATAAATTATCGCTAAGAAAGGTCCGGAATAAGCAGAGTGGACCAACAAAACAAAACATTACCAGAAATTTATTGCCGAATTATTAGCGTTGCGGTGCTGGTTCACTCAGGCGATAAGGCCATTCATTGAATGTCAATCACTTTTGCTTGCAAGATAAACGATAATACCTACTCTCCAGATATTTCCCTAAAATAAAAATGTCATTGAAGTTTAGATCTAAGAATGAGAGGAAGGGACAGCTTATTCGTGTATATAGTGCTTCCGTGCTTTCACTATTGGATCTGTGATCCGATTCTCCTGCCTATTTTAAAAGCATCTTTTGTTAATAATTCACAGCCTAGGACCATAAATTTGTGCAGAGCTATCATAAGACGTCCTTCGTCTAGAAAAACTCCCTCATTATTTTATATATTGCTTATGCTTTTCTTAGATCGCCCCGTACTCCATGTGTTTAGGTTATTGTTGCGTTTGGCACCACGAAAATTGCGGTGTGCAGAGCATCTAGGTTCGGTCTAACGAAACACGCTCTTCGCAATTTGGACTTAGGAATCAATTATTAGAATGTTTTATCTCGAAGCCTTTTCGTTGAAACCTTTCTTTTAGCTCATTATTTGCGAATTCTTTAAGATCTTCGCTCTATGTCGGACTCCATGGAATTCTGTTTTGCCTTAACCGAGTTCTACAATTTACATGAATTGCGAAAGCTCCATCATACCATCTGTACCATCATCTTCCTGCTTCTCACGTTGGCGTAATCAGGACTTTCATTTAAATGCTGCAGAATGGTACAATCTGTCCTTTGACAATGGGAATGTACTGCTGAAATATTGCTGAACCGGTGTCCCGTGGTTCCAGAAACGTTTCACTTGAAATATTTTGGGATTTGCCGACAGATTTGAGTAACAGGAATCATACTTCTGCCGTACGTCTATATCAATCACTGTTAAATCATTTTAAGTTTCATAACTCTACCAGTTTTTCCACCAAGAACTCATTTTACGTTTCACCTTAAATCTTTGGTGTTTTCCGCTAAATTTGATCAGTCTTAAGAACAGTCATACCCAAATACATGTGAGCTCGAAGGCTTTCATATTTATAAGCATTGAGGACAGATTGGCCAGAACATATGACTAGTTCGTTCCAAATCCTCTTTCGTCAGGACCTGTTCGCGGTTTTCCTTTTATATCACTGAGTAATTTTCAATATACCTCTTATCAGCAAAATGTCGCTTACAAAACACTTCTAGTTCTGCCATCGAAGGGACCTCTGATGTTGACTTTTCTATCTTCGTGCATGAAAGAGTTCACATGGATTTGTTGAACTACTATCCCTCAAAGAAACCCCTTGCAAAGCCCCTCAACGAAACCCTTTACAAAGCGTTGAGCTCTAATTGTGTTGCCTCGCCTCTATTACCTATCCTGTCAATCCATTCGTAAAACTACAATCACCTTGTTTTTTCGGTGAATCCAGTTCGTTATTTAATAGCCCTATCTCCTGCCATTCATTTCATTTTTTTTACTCCAGTGTGCACATGCAAGTGTTTCTTTGACTTATTAATTCCACAAACTGCCTCGTTTTACCGATAATTTTAATGAAACTGGTGCACTGGGAATAATTGGGATACATAGTGTCATACAGCGGGGGGCGCGTGGTTCAGTGGTTGAAGTTCGTCGCAATATACACTATATCGGTTACCAGTATGACCCCGTTCTCTGGGCTCGGCAAACTAGTGCCAAATCACTTCTAGAGAGGATCGATGATGTCTAATGCATGGCACATTCTTTAGCGCTTGATTAGCGCGGAGGCTCTATACGTTGTCCTTTATGTAGCATGGTAGTTTTTGTGCAATACTTAAAACCTGTTACAGTTTAATCTCAAAGTCACCTACGGTACAATTGTCAGCTGCTCTAGTCTAGTTGTGGAAGCTTGGGCTCGTTAGCCTTTAAGAAGAACTTTAGCACATGTTCTCGTGAAGACTCAAATTAGGTGTAATAGAAAACCATGACTAGCGCTAATGTAAAATTGTTGTCTTTCCGAGCGTTTTTCACCTCTTAGAGGTTATCTGAAAGAATTATAGCAAAAATAAAATTATTAAATCCACAATGATGCTGAGGTGTTTGCAAAACTCCCGACTGCAGGTATCTGTGGTGGGGATCGAAAACTATGTTTCTATTACTCTTTCCGGGGTTAACGCCACCATCACACCACGCGAACCCTCGATCCCCCCCTCAGACAAGTTCGGTTCTGAGTTCTGCAAATATCGCAACATCATTGTGGTTGTATTTCACATAATACTCTGCCGTGAAAAATGTAGTTGGCAGTAAATAAAAATAAGATAGAAATAAAAGAATAAAAAAATAATGAGGCAAATAATTGCTCAAGAAAAAGCTTTAAGATGATGTGGAATAATGCTATGAAAATTACGTGTTTACTACAAAATGAAGTGTAACGGATTTCGCGTTGGTCACTTTCTGAGAAATGCGCCATCTGTTTGATTCATGAAGCATCCATCGTCAAGGTGAGTAATTGAGTATTTCGTTAATAAAGCGAGGAAAGATGGTTTGCAATTTTTCAGTGATTTCGCTAACAACTCTTGACTCCAGTGGGCAGAAAATCTTGGTTTACCGAACCGATTGGATTGGAACAGTGTGTGCACGTGTAACCATTGCAGCTAAACGCGCACCGTTATAAGTTATACCTGTAAAATTCATAAGAACTAATGACTGCATCGGCATAAAAGATTCGTTTGCAGCACTGCACATTCGCCTCATTAACAGAGGAAAGGGAGTTACTGCAAAGACATAGCCCTCAATCGGCGAAGCAGATTTGTTTAAGCGTTGATGTGCTTCTGCTTATGTTCAAGCAGCAGTTTTCAGTCTATCATTCCGTGCTTCAGCGCCTTGAGCACCCTTTCTGACAATAGATTCCGGCAAAGAAGACTACTACAGGGTAACCGTGGATGTTGGACGGATGATACGCGCAGCGTTCTTTCTATCTTACTAGGTCCCTCAAAATTGGAGTGGGGGCAAAGAGAGGCAAATTCTCAGTTGAGTTTCCACCGTTTAGAAAATAAAAACGAAACACATCTAGTGGATCGATTGGCTAGATCGTAAAGTTCCACCACTGAACACAACTATCGTTTAGGTTCTCGAATTCATTAGAAACACACGGGACGCAACAACGATGTCAAATTGTCCACTTCGCGATGTCAGTATTTTTGGCTCATGAGCCACCTATCGTGAAAATAAATTTTCAAACCATTGTTTGCTTGAAGTATGTAATAATTTCAATTTCAAAAAAATCAAACTCGTTTTCTGTCAAATTTCCATTTCCTGACGAGTGAGAACATAAATACCACCAAATCTCCAAAAACACAGATCGACCTTTCAAGTTACCCATGACTTTCTTCTGACAGAGTTTTTAATTTCAATACACCACAGTAGTGCTTGCTGTAATCACTTGAAGTTTCGTGAAAGATATAGTTTAAACCCTTCTTTGGTCTTCATCTCTTCAAGAAAAGAAAGTGAAATAATTAGGTTCAGTAACGTATGAATATCATTAAGGGCTCTACACCAGATATCCGATTATCGCGCAATGCTCAGCCCAAGTTAGACGAACTGGATCGTTGGTAGTGATTCAGTAAATTCTCGAATTTTTGTCTCTGGATGCTCCGATTGAGGAATGCGACAAAGTTCTGAAAATACGAGCCAAACGTGCTAATACTTAACCATTGATTTTCCCAAATGGATTGGCGAGTCGTCTATCAAAAGCTTCAATGCGATTTATAAATCTCGTTGCTCAGGCAACAGCTACTCGAGTCAGTTTTATATAAATGTGAGGATGATGGTCTACCAAGCCCATTTTTCCTCGCATCAATAGAAAAAGGGAAAGAAGATTTTAAAGATCGATTTTTCGTTAACCTCGGGGTAACTCGAGCCAGGTTCTAACGGATTCGACTTGGTGCGACTATGACAACCGAAATCGCAGGACTGAAGAGCCAAGGGCTCGAATCATTGTGGCTCTGAAGAAAGTGAATGCGCAAGAACATTACCCACAAAAAAGCACTTCATGACAACAATATGTCAGTGCAATAGGAAAGAAAAGAAGCTTGCACTGAGTTTGCATTACAGCAGCCAAGAAGACCAGAAAACAATGTGCAGCTGATCAATCTAGGAGCAAGTGGATGGACAAGAGTATATTGCATTTAATTTCTGCAATAATCTGACGTCTACTGAGTTGAGCACACTTTCACTGCAAGAATATTCTACGAAAATTTTGTGCAGATAAGTCGGCATGCTGTTGAAACCAGGGAATTCATCGGAAATTTCTTGTTTGAAGTTCCGAAAAATTGCAGCACCAATGTGAAAAGCAATTATATTCTGATATGAACGAAGCTACGAGAAAATTTACAACACTCTTTTAGCTGGTTAAAATATTGCTGATATTAACGAAAAGATATATTTCTTCTGTCTTCTATCACTATTGTTAACAAATATGATTAATTTGACTTTTTACATAGCCCCTTGTAATCGCTATGTGCGAATTATTGTATTGTGCGAATTCCAGCATTTTTTTTATTACGCTTTTTTCCTCGCATGCCTCGTTGGCGATGTTCTTCGGATTTGCGTGTGGAGTGGATTGCTGCTTGAGCACTTTTACCCTTTGAATGTCATTGAATATCAGTTGAGCGGCATCGCTTCCACTGCTCTATCTATGCCCTACTTATGTTGCTATGTGAGTGATTGCCTGAAAAGAAATTAAGCAAGGAATGGAAGATAACCGAGGAAGTTTGTTGTAGCGGTTCAACCATGAAATCCGACCAAATCACAGAACTCATAAGAATTTAAAAACTTGTAAGAATTTAACAATCTATAGCAAACCAGTGGCGAGCATGGCACGGTGGCTAAAGGTTCCACGGGTTTCATCTTCGGCTTCAGATACAGCCTCAGTTTAAAGGAGCTCAATGCTGTTTTGTGTTCTTCAGATTATTCCCGTTGATTGCTGATAGTAACATGAAAAAGCAGCTGGAAGAAAGGCAAAGAAATTGCCTCGATTTGTGGATTAGATAAAACACGAGCTATTGGACAAGGTATTTATAGGTTCGAAGCTCACCTAAGGCTTCAAGATTTGCTTATGTCACAGCATCGCGTGATTGTATTTCTTATAATAGTCTGTCATAATGTCAGGAAAGAAAAAAGGCACTGAACAAAAGTTAAAACATTACCACGAGGTTTTTGGTACAACTTTGCCCCTGGGCTAACTAATCCCTCCATCTCTTCGGGACTTCCAGATTAGTTCCATAGTTGGGAGCATAGGAATACTAAGTTGCTAGATCGGTAAACCGTATCATTCGTCGTATTGGATGGATATGCTTTCGATTACCTCGACGATGCTAAGCACGGAGTTAAACTCATCGCTTCATTCCTAAAGTATGGACCGGTTTGGAGTGCTTTATCTTTTAAACTTTGCTAGAATTTATCCGAAAAATAAGCAATTAGGTTTTCCTATTTCGCCTCGCACCTTTCAATTTTCGCTCGTATGCAATTATCCAAAGATAACTTCAATGATGCTGAGATATTTGCAAAACTCCGGACCGCAGGCGTATGCGGTGGGGAACGAACACGCTATTGTCCTTTCCGCGGAGTAACGCGTTCACCACCACATCATGCGGGTCCTTCGTTTCGCCTGTCTATCAGCTAGTTCTATCGATCTTTTGCCATCAGAAATCACCTGATAGCGGGATCGATAGAACTAGCTGATAGACAGGCGAAACGAAGGACCCGCATGATGTGGTGGTGAACGCGTTACTCCGAGGAAAGGACAATAGTGCGTTCGTTCCTCACCGCATACACCTGCGGTTCGGAGTTTCGCAAATATCTCAGCATCATTGAAGTTATATTTCGCATTACAAGCTACCGTTAAAAAAAGTAGGTAAAGTATAAAGTAAATAATAGGTCAAAATTATCCAAAGATAATTAGTGATATTGACAAATCGTAGAGGAAGGTTCGACGTTGTTTGCTCTATAGTTTTATCCACCAAAAGCTATCTCGAGGTGCCTCAATTTCATCTCACGAGTTCAGATGATACTCGCCGGAGGAGATTTCGTCCAAGGAATTTATTTGGACATCGCATGAAATCGGAATTCTCTATAAGGTTGAATTGTATGATTCATAGCTATGAATAAGCAGAATACGTTTGATTTATTGAACACAAACGGTGCACCCTGTTCCTTAGCGTCCTTCTTTTCGTTTATTGTTGCGAAAAGCTTTCTATATTGAAGTTTTGTTTGCAGTAATCATTGACGTAAACCGCACCACATTTGTTGATTCTGTGGTACAGTAGTACTTCCATATTTGGATGAGCTTTCTTCAAGGTTAGCTCAGCACATTTATCATTATTTCTCTGTCAGAAAGTCTGAATAGCTTAAATTAAAGCACAATGGTGTGCGGCCTAATGCTGCGGGAAAGCCGTTAGAGCAGAATGAACCGTATAAGAGAAAACCTAGTTGGCAAACATATAAAATCAAACAGAGCATTCTCCTAAACTCGCATAAGACACGAGGCCATACCGAAGAAGGTCTCGAAGTAGAAGTCACAATTCTTGTACTGGAATCTAAAACACGAATTTGCTGATCTCTTGAGACATTTCAGATAAACTACAAATATTTAAGCTGGACAGCAATAAGGAGTGCTTCGTAATTACATGTGACCTCTCACCATAGGTAGGCTGATTTTTCTAAACTCAGCCAGGCACATTCCTCACCCATATAGGACTTTTTAACCCTGAGCTCTTTTAGTAAGTCGAAAGCACGCAAAAAAGCGGGGGGTATTTTGTAGAAGCTGTTTGCCACGTGGTTGCAAACGTAGGTTTCAATTTGTGTTGGCCACCTCGTGTCTTCATATCAAGTACGTAACAGCATGGTAGATAATTCTTTCCTCTTCCCTTTGTTTTGATTTTGTGGCGAGAAACTGATTTACAGACATGAGTGAGGAATTTGTGACGACGACCCACGTCACTCACGCGCAACGGCGCGGCACTGTACGCGAAGTTGTTGAAATCGCTCTTTCATTCGACTTGTTTTTGTTGTTTCATTATTTTTTAGTTCGTCTAGCACACCATATGTTGACTGTAAACATTCAAGGATTACCATGAAGTTCCAAGTTCCTTCAAAAGCTATAAGCTAAAAGTTTACGTAATATTCATTTTCTGCTGAACAAAAGTGCTTCGTAGGCATTTGTGAAGGCCAAATAGCAGTTTCAAGGAGTTGACCGAAATCATGAGTTCGACGATGCAACGCTGATGGCAGAAGTGAAATGTACACATGATATTGCCAAACAGTTACTATCCTATCCAGCTTCGGAATTCAAGGTAACGCTGACGATGGATCCACAGATAGCTTGGAGTTCGAAGTGTTCGGAGGCATTGAATCGATTCTAGAAATCCATCTTGAAAATTTCTTGATTGACGAAATAACCCTTGAAGATGGTGATAATTTGCCTATCTTTCATATTCCAAATCCATCAATCCGTTGCTGACCCATGGCCATTCCTAACATTTCTTCGTGCTAAATCTATGTGCTATTAGCACAGGCAAATAGTTTTTGGTTTGCATGCTATCCGAAACGATTTCACGACTGTGGTTTTAATATCCCTAGCAATATTCCTTCATATAATGGTAGTTGTCAAAGGTGATGATGGGTGGAGGTAGTGGATATCTGATGGACAAATCACGAAACGGATCAAGAAGTGACGGATTGAACGTTGATCTGGAATGGCAAAAACTCAGCGACAATCGCAGAGTGCTTCGTAACATGCTTGATTTTGATGAAGTGATTGCGGCAGCCAACGAAAAGCTGCTTGGTGAGTGACGTTAGTTGCAATGAGGACATATCCTTATAAGAAATGATTTGAAATTGAAGGAATTTTCTCTCCTTCACATCTCCCGTATTATCTCGACGAACTGTTGGCCGGTGCCAAAACAGTACCGTTGCTATGGGAGATGACCATCAAAGCCATCGAGCAGCTTCAAAACGAACAAAACGGCTATTTCTTGGTGGTTGAAGGTGAGAAAGAAGAAAAGTGAAAGAGGCAGACAGAGAGAGAGAGAGACTAGAAGAAAAGGTCACAAAAAGAGTATTCCGTTCAAATCTTGAGTTAGCTTCTAGTTTCTTTAATGTCGTCATAATTCACCGTTAATACATGTCTAAATATAGCCGTACTGGAAATCTGTGCAAGTGAACGGAACTTAAAACGAAATGAAAATGAGTCAGTGCGATTGATACAATGCCCGCAGGCGCTCAGAAATCCGATGGCTCGCATTGTAGGCGGAACGATCGACATTGCTGAGCACGAGAACATGATGCATGTGGCATTCAAAGAGGTCTACGACTTCGAGGAAGCGATTCGAAAAGTAAGCCGCTCTTTCGGCTCTTCTTATTGAGGACTAAGTGTTAAGCAGTAATGAGTAATAATGAGTAATAGTGATATTATTAGAGGTGTAATAAAAAGGCAAGAAACAACGTGTGTTGATGAAGCTCGGTCTTAAACTTTGCTTTATAGGCCCGTGAGATGACAGATGCTAATGAGACGTTGATCATTGTCACAGCCGATCATGGACATGCACTCACGCTACCCGGCTACTTAGACTCCGACGAGACAATTTTCGGTAGCGATTCCACACTTCTTCCATTTCCGGATGTAGATTGTCCGAGAGACCGCGTACAATGACGAATTAGTTCACTCTTGGTCTTGGGTTTGATGCATTCACTGAAACGCGTCGTTCTTTGTAAACTAATTGCTCGCTGGTATAGAAAGATTGTCTGATTTGGAAAAAAATAATTTGAAATTCCATAAAATTGTTTGTATACAACTTGACTAATTAAGACAAAACCGCCAGAACCAACACTAAGGACCGTTTTTGCCAAGAACATAAGATTCCTGTCGCGAAGAAATCCGAAGCTCTGTAAGCTACGAATCAGTTGAACGCACTCTACGTTATGGGTCGGTTGTTGAAAATTTTTCCTTGAAACTGGTTATCGAGCTCCATAAAAGAGTTGTGATACACTGGGAAGAGCTGTCCAATGAGTAGGCTAGTTGAGGCAGCGTTCCGCAGCCCAACTTGTTCAACCCAACTTGTTCGACTTCTGTTATGTTAGTTGTGCAAAGTGAGATCGATCATTGTCGCGCTATAAGATTGGATCTTTTCGGTTAACCAATTCTGATCATATTTGCAAGTTTCGATGA
>UYYA01004645.1:0-42638 GCA_900624975.1 Angiostrongylus costaricensis
TAAAATATTTCGAAACCGACTTTCATTTAACCTCGATGTAACTATTCAATATTCATTCTTTCCTTGATGATCTTACACGAAGTTGATAAATATATTTATTTTCGGCTAACGGTTCGACGTCTTCTTCTTCATCAGAGCCGATGGTCCGAGTAGATGATCGTGTAAGCTCATCAAAGGAATAATGCATTTCAGCACGTTGTTTAAGGACTTTTTTTCAGTTTCGGTGAACGCTTTGGTTGTTGTGACTTAGTTCATAGCTTGATACCAGTAATTTTTTTTTATTTCTCTGTCCAGAGGTTGTTATACAGCATGCATTTACTTTCGTAGAGAAACGCGATACAATGCAACACTAGTCGACGATTCGGCAGTATCGCCTTCTTCAGAGTCTAGAAGGGTATACTGATATACAATTTACTAGGCCAAGCGCTTCAATATTACTTACAAAAAGACGAAAAAATTCTATGGCAATTACATGATCAACAGCATCTCGAGAAACTCACCGCTTTTTTCGTGACTTTTAATGAGGAAGGTTAGAACAGCTGATTATAATCGTATATGGCTGATGACTGCACCATCCCACATCAGAAATTAACCTCTGGGCATTCTTCTTCGCTATTCATTGTAGGGCTTTTGGAATTTATTCAAAAAGCCTCAAGAAGTTTTCGCGCTGGTGTTTTAGTCTCCTGTGCAAACATATTCACTTTTACTTCAAAATTGTCTCTGCTATGCTTTAGTATCCTATGCGTGCCTAGTGGGGTACGTTGTCTTAGTTTTCGTTTGCCACGTAGATGCTCTTTTATACGGATTCATATTCCAGTGCCGAGACTAATAGAAAGTCGACCCTGGGAACCCTGGAGAACATTCCGTCAGTCCTGATCAACACAGTGGCTTAGATCTCCATCCGTCATCCGTTGTTATGCAAGGTTCCCATGAAATGAAAATCCAGAAAGACCAGGCTGCTGTTATAGTAGAGTAACATCCATGCCATCTTCGACTATTTCCAAATTTGCTTGTTTTCTGCCGTCTATAAAATTTTTACTTGAGTAATCTTAAACAGGATTCACAGTTCGATGGGCGAATGATAGTTATGTAAGAAAGCAGGTTCTCGATAATCTAGTACGATGGACCACATACATACGATAACAACACTCATGGAGGTATCAAGAGAAAAATAGAGACAGTTCTTCGTTACTTTCATCGATTTAGAGAATTCTTCTGAGTGAGTTGAGAGTGAAGCAGTCATGGAAGCTCCGGACAGTAAGGGCGTCCCTACTCAGTATGTGGAACGTTAAAGCACGCAGCGTTATTGAACACGCATTTGAGAGGATGATGCTAGGAGTATCCTTTGTCATATAAATGAGGGAAGGGATCCGATGCTTCGAACTACGACAACAATCAAAGACCACAGACGTCACGGCAAAATGTCAGCAATCATTCAAAAGACTGGCTTTCTATAAACCTCTGCATAGGTAATTGATATATTTGTTTATATGATATTATAAACTGGTCTTCTTAAGCTGGCGAGAGGTTGGTATAGGTCTTCATTGTCGTTGTCGTTGTTGTTGACGTTGCTGTTTGGTGTTGCTGGTCCATGGCTGAGGTTTCGCCGATTTCGCCTTCCTCAGAGCCGTGATGTGGGACTTGTAACATATCGGAGTCACTTGTAACATCACGGCTCTGAGGGCGGCGAAATAGCCGAAACGACAACCATCGACCAACAAAAACAGGCAACAACAACGAAAGCGAGGACCTATAGCAACCTCGCATCAGCTAAAGAAGATCAGTTTATTAGACCATATAAATAAATATGTCAGCAATCAAATGAGAGAAGGACGTAATATATATGAACGGAACGGACAGGAGATATCAAACATGCAGCAGGGATACTACCACACGACAATATGAGTTCTTCTCGAAAACGTTAGAAGGAAGATATGTTGCTCAGCAAGTCCCTAGAGCGAACAGATCCCAATGGGCTACTCTTGCAGCGACAGGGAGAATTGGAAGAATTCCTGGCCCACGCTCGAGTAACTCAACCATCAACGGGACGATAGATTGTGCAGGAGAAGTGGTATCATATCATGGAGAAAAGAATAGGCAGCAAATGAAATTTAAGACGTTTGTACAGTTTCTTTTTTCAGATCACACAATGATAGGAGGCGGTTTATGTTTCCATATTCATTCATTAAGGCTGAAAACGAGATGTTTAATTCGCGTACGTCCTCGTGTCACTGGGAAACCATCCAGCCAACATATTCAGTAAGTATAGAGCTTTATCGTTTACGTTCTGGTGTCGTTGCTTTCGACCAGTTGCTTCCGAACTGCTCGAAGCAGCTTTTTCTTCTACTTACTACTCTTTTTTCCTGCATCACTTGAAGCTCCCCAGAAAGGAGACTGTATCTTGCGTTTATTACCACATGTGTTGTTCATGTTACAACTGGATTTCGCTTCAGTTTTCTTCTCTCCGTGACCAACTTGACAAATTGATTTAACGTTAAGAAATGGAAGCCAGGTCTCTTTCGCTTTCAAGTAGCGGTCACATGACAAAGTGGTACCGAAAATTAAGTAACAAGAACATTCTTGTTCATTTCCTTTCTTCCCACCCTTCACACACAAAGAGGGCGATTGTGAGAAACATGTTTCGAACAGCCACCCCTGTGTGCGCAACCAAGGAACTACAGGAAGAATCGCGCGACTTGGCTCGGCAAATAGCCATCTCCAATGGCTACGAAATAGTAACCCCACGAGATAAGTTTGGAAGGAGAGCGACGCGCCCAAGCGAAACACTTGGCCAAAAGAAAGTCCCGTTTATGTTACCTTTTATTAGAGATGAAGTAAGCGTAGCTACAAAACAAAGCTTAAAAAGAGCAGGTCTAGAGGAATCGGTAGGGATAGTCGAAATACCACCGGCTACTCTACGTCGTCAATTAGTTCGTAACCGCCTGTATGACCGTCTGTATGAAAAAACAAATTGCGTAATTTGCCCTTAGGGCAGGGACGGTGATCGCATGAGTTCAGGTACGATATACCTGATCTCTTATAATAATTGCGGAGATGAATATAGTGGCGAAACGGGCAGACCTTCGTGTATCCGTATAAAAGAACACCTAGATGGTAAACGACAACTCAGACAAAGTACCCTACTAGGCACGCATAGGATACAAAAGCATAGCAGAGACGATTTTGAAGTAAAAGTCAATATCTTTCCGGCGCGAAAACTTCTTGAGGCTTTTTGGATAAATGCCAAAAGCCCTACAATGAATAAGCTGGAAGGAATGCCCAGAGGTCAACTTCTGATGTGGGGTGGTGCAGTTATCCACTATATACGGCTAGAATCAGCTGTTTTAATTTTTCTCATTGGGAGTCACGAAAAAAGCGGTGATTTTGTCGAGATGCTGTTGATCATGTAATTCCGGAGAGTTTTTCGTCTTTTTGTAAGTGCTATTGAAGCGTTTGGTCTAGTAGATTGTATATCAGTATACCCTTCCAGACTCTGAAGAAGACGGTACTGCCGAAACGTCCCCTAGTGTTGTATTGTATTGTGTGTTTTTCTATGGAAGTAAATGTATGCTGTATAACAACCTCGCCATTGCCGAACGAGAAAACGACACATTCAAAAACCACAAAATCGTAACAAGTCAGTTCACTCTTTGTTCTTTTCACATTTGGTACATTTCCGAAAACGTTTTGTTTCAGTTAACACTTCACCGTTAATCGTCTCACATCTGATGGACTCACCACTGTTTCCATAATTCACCACAGTTCCTTTGCAACCGTACTTGGTTAGGAATTCCTTCACAGAACAAGTGAGTTAGTGATGTTGTTATTTTTTATTAGCTTCATGTTTTTTTTTAACAATTTGTAATCGCTAGTGGTTTCCACTGGAATAAAACAAAAATTCCTACACTATTTATGATTGATAGCGTTCACAGTTTCTCGGTAGACTAGAACACGAGTTTTAAGGTGTTTACATTTTTAACTCATAGTTATGAAATCAGCGACATCCATTCTCTACTGTGTTCTGTGTGTATATGTTTTAATAAAAACCAAATCCCACCACTTTCTTGGATTACACGGTTTTTAAATTTCGAATATTTGTCTGCTTCAATTTCGAAGGATGTGCTGCTACTGCGCCACCACTTCACGTCTACAGTGTCTATGCTGGCAAGAAAGATGTTATGCAAAAGAAGAAAAATTAAATTAAGGTAATCCAGTGGAGCGTCCAAGTCCCTTTCATGGGTGAATATTATAGAGTTACAGCTGCACCACAACCATCAGCATCGCCATATTGAACGTTACGGTTACAATTGAGGTCAGAAGAGTGAGAGTACTGAACATTTCCAAAGCCGCCTCCTTCTCAAGAGAATAACTGGAAATGGAGTTATTAAGCAGTTCGGCAATTAATGCAGAGTTTCAACTTGCATTTTGAAAGTGGCATATCACAGCTCGAAAAGAAAACTTTGTTAACCATAAAAACACTTAGAATGTTAACATTTTTCTAACAAGAAGCAATCATGCTTAAACTGATTACGCAAAGTCTTAGATTTCTGGAGGCAATGTTTTCTGTGAAAGCAGTTTCAGCCTTGGCTCGGTTTCTAAAGCTTTTATCACAAAGGATGGATGCCTTAAGAGGTGAAAGTCATTACGTTAGAGGTATCACCAATAAAGTGAATGACTCAGATAGTTTAATTAGTGAAGAGTAGAGCAGCTCAAGTTTCTAGTGAGTGTTCTACATTCTCTGAAATTAGTTCACTATCTCGTTTTACCTTGATTAAGGAAGATATAGTGAACTAAACCAGTAACAAATGACCAAGTTGCTAATATGATCTTCGAGTGCAATTTCGCCTTTAGGGAGTGCTGCAGAATCTCATTGTTGTCCATACACTGGGCCGATCTCGCCATTTTTCGTAGAAGATCCATTTCTCTGTACATGCTACAATATGTCCGAGAGAGAAGTTGTTCTTGTTGTGCAGAAAGAGCGGTGACCACACTTCAAAACGGCAACTTCGTTGATTGTCATATAATTCTTGCGATACATCGAGCTTCTTCTCTTCTTCGACTTTGCAACTTTTTTAGGAGTTCCATAACAGCAGAGATCTTTAGCTCCAATTTTTGCACAAGTTCTGAAACAAATAAGAGGTACAAAATGGCAGCATCGAAGAAGCGGAAGTTATGAACGCAATGTGAAGCATCTATCGCCCTGTGTAAAATTTCATTCTCTATTCTCCTATGGGCGAGTGTGGCGCAGGGGTCGGAGGCACCCTGTGACACACACACATGGGATCGATCCCCGGGCCCGTGGCCCACCAAACCCCCCGTCCCTCCGTGGTCGGCAAATTGGTACCAGAGTTGTCTGGGAGAATAGCAGCACTGGCTCGAAACATCGATAGGCACCGCGAGTCATTGTAAAGGCCAGATATGCATTCATTCACCTCCAACGATACTTAATGAAGTTGAATGCATCCCTCAGGGATTGATCAACGTCGTCAGCTTTATCCTTTATTTTTTTTAAGGCATCGGCGTTTTAACCAATGAAAAAACTTCAACGATGCCAAATATTTTAATGAAAATCAAAACATTTTAGGGATAAAAGTAAGCATTGCAAGTTTGCAATGGTAAAGAAACCCTTCTTTAAATTCCAAAGAATTCATGGTGTGTTTTAAAGAAGTAAAGTGATTATTTTGCATGACGTTTTTTCCTTGCAGGTAAGGATTTATTTATTCGTGCAAATTACCCGACTTCGCATAACATGTTGATCCTTTCTTTTCTACGCTTGCTCCATTTAATTCGATATTTGGCATCTATTATCCACAAAGGTCTTCGGATTTGTGTGTGAATTCGACTACCACATGAGAACTTTGCTTTCTTCACCAATGTCGTTGAATGCCAGTTGAGTTGAGCCTCACTGAAATCCCCACTTGGATCGCTTAGCTCTACTATAGTATTCTTAGAACTTCAATATAGAAACAGTCACTGACCTTTACGTATCGGTGGAGGATTTCCCCAGTTAGACTGGCAGAAATTGCCAATCCAGAGAGAGAGAGAGAGGAGGCTAGTCTGACCAGGGCGGGATTGAACTGGAGACTACGGGTCTATTGTTGCTTGACATGTCCAACCACTTCGTTTCCCGCTCCTGCAAAAAACTATGGGTTTATGGTGGGGAACGAACGCGCTATTATCCTTTCCGGGGAGTAACGCGTTCACCACCACACCATGCGGGTCCTTTGTTCTTCGATCTTTTTTGCCACAGCAATCACCCGTCAGCGGGGTTGATCTGGGGAGCGCAAATCGGCATAGAATCCAGTTAAGCTATGGCTGTAGTTGAAATCACAGAAAAATAGCGCGTTCGTTCCCCACCATAGACACCTGCGGTCCAGAGTTTTGCAAATATCTCAGCAACGTTGTGGTTGTATTTCGCTTAGTAACCTGCCATGAAAATTATAGAAGGCAGAAAACAAAAACGTTAAACTATGGGTTTAAGTCTTTCGCACGCCCGAACTCACTACTACTTTTGGTTTGTGAACTGGCTTAAATTGTTTCGAATAATAAATATTCGACTTGAACACCATTACCAATCATTGTGCGAACGTCTTAGTCCGATTATCTCAAGAATTCATGGGTAATTGACTTGAGCATCGTTCAGCGACACTAATAAAGAAGATGAATTTTTTTAGTGGCCGGACCTACATACGCAAATTCGGAAACCTATGCGAATTATAAATACGAGAAAACGAATCGAATGCCGGAAGTACTGGAATCCGCAGATGTGATGCTGGTCATGTATTAAAAAATATTAGTCACGATTATGCACGTCTTTCTAGTTCGTTAGCGAGACTAGCTAAACACGTACTTTCATAGTTCACTGACGTACTTTCACTTGCTCTCCAGGTGAATAAGCAATTTAATTCTTTAGACTACTCTGCTTACACGTGTAATTATACAAATTTTATTACTCTGACGTTTCGACGTCTTTTCCTTCTTTAGAGCAGGATTGATTCTAGTCGATAGTCCAGAGTTGATCCTTCCGAAGCGAGTCCTCGTGACCGGATCGAGTTAGATCTCTTTAGGCCGAACATCATTTGAATGAAGTAACTTAGATCTCCTTGGGAGAAACGCCGTTCGAATAAAGTAACCTGACTCAATGGTGCCTTTTATACTGGAAGGTTGTTGATTGATTGGCATGCCAATGATGATGTTTTGACTCGATACGACCACGAAGAGAAAGCGTGAATACGAACGACTGTGGAAAATCGACTCGGATTATCGAACCTGTAGAAGGTGAAGACGCAGAAACGTTAACCAAATAAAGAACCTGTGCCATCCTCGTGTAACCTAAGGTATCTGAGAGAACATAATTTTTTAATGTCAGAATTTATTGAAGAATCGGAGTCTCGATGACTAAGATTATTTGTTCCATTCGCGAAACTCCACTATGTTCCAATAAGACGACTGCTATAAAAACTATCCAGTAACTCCTTTCAAATCACATCGTGTGGCTATCAGTACTTCATTACATTTTTGAAAACGCGAAGGAATATGACGGAAGCGTGATAGCAATCACAGTTTTACTTTTCATGTTTCCCACAATCTCATTCTATTGCAGCTGTCACCCGTGTTGAGAAAAAGTCGATATCTCCATAAGCGGACACTCAGCAAAGAACAAACTAGTTCCAGAAATTGCCACAGTCATGGAAAATCCAATCGAGAGTGGGAGAATTTCCTTCCCATATATGGTGATGGCTGCCAATGATTGCTTACAATAAGACTGAATAGCTGCGTTAGTAAGTTAGTAATAGGAAAGTTCAGAAAATAACGTATTAAACCAGCAACGAAGCAGCTTCCGTACCTCTGAAACCGAACTACTCCGGTAGCAGATGATAATGCAGCTAACGAGAGGCGACTACATCTCGGCTAACGATGGACACCATTCGACAAGACACATCTCTCATCATATGATTATACAGTTTTCCCATCATTCTTTCTGTACCTATTGTGTTCAGATGTCTTTGATTTGGTTTTTTTCACCTCGATAGATACAAACATTACCATACTTTTTGTTCACATTATGTACGGAGTAGTTCTAAAACCAAGTTGGTATAGTAATACCAATACCACTTCCTGTGTGTTTGAAGTCACCTTAACTAGTCAAAAGCTCTTGTCCAACACTGCTTTTAAGGCGCATAGCCTCTCAAACTCATTTGATTTTCGAAACCTGTGCAGTGTTTACAAGTGTATATACGATCGTTGTTCTTATCTCAGCTTATTATTGTTAACCAGAGGTTTGGATGCTTTCTCAAAACTATCTTAAAAGCACATTTCTGTATTCAAAATCTTCATAGAACATTTGATAATGCTAACGGCATTTTTGGCATAACGTCAAAATTTTTCAAATTCACTCAAGGCAGGTAGGATAGCAGAATTAATGAAATGTTCAGCACGCCGACCACTCAATCACCTGCATATACGTGAAGAATTCGATGATAATGCTTCTATTAAGTGTAGGCTGAGCATTAAAAAAAGCCATCAGCCATCAAATTTCATGCTTATGTTGTTCCATTCCACTCCAATAGCGACGTTCCAGTAGGTGGTGTGTGGTGGTTTCTCCAAATTGGCTTCGTCTTATCGATCTTCTCTTTTTACGCCGATGACAGTTCTACTGAAATTTCGCGGAATTCTTGCTTTTCACAGCTCATTAAACGTTCCGATGTACTAGGTAGAAACGCCCCAACTGTTTAATTCCATGACCCAACAGATAACGTCCATAATCGTCTTTGTGTTAAAGAATAACTGAATGCCTTCTTCAGATCGTTGACTGAAGTTGAAGTACAGAAGAGTGAAGATGAAGCCATCCTAAATTCTTGTATGATAGCAGATATTGCAATGAATGTTGACAGAGCTGCCATCAGTCGTCGAATGTTCTTTCAATCAAAATGAGTATTACTAATGTAACGAGCCCACAGGTGATGATGGTTCACCTCCATGTAGTTAACCGTTACTGTACAGTAACACATGTCGTTAGTCTTTCAGTTTGTTCCTCATATGTTCCCATAACCTCGCTGTAACCCCTATGGCCACTTTCTTCTCATTGCAGTCAGTGGGTTTTGGTGTAGAGCTTTTAAGACATTTACTTGACGCAGATTTGCGGGTATGGCCTTTTTTGTTGAACTTCTTCGGAGTCATTAAACATAAATAGATAAGTTCATATATTTATTTATGTGATCTTATAAACTGATCTTCTTAAGTTGACGCGAGGTTAGTACAGATCTTCATTGTCGTTGTCGTTGTTTTCGATGTTATTGACCGATGGCTGACGTTTCGGCGACTTCGCCTTCTTCAAGGCCTGGACGTATTTCATGTTAGAATACTTTTTATTATTCGGTGGAAAAGAAGGTTAAAGTGTTAATGAAGATCAAACTTTCAAATTGACGCCATATTGAACAGAAAGGTCACTCACCGTGATGTTACGTGCGGGACTGGCCCACACGTAGTTCACATGGAGTGGCGAGCAAGACACGCCTCGGGGTCAAAATATCATTTTGAAAAAGGGCGCCAGGTCACGCGTGATAGTGAGGCATTCGTCCTTCCGGTTCGTCTTTGGATTTTTGAAATTTATCCAAAACGCCTCAAGAGTTTTGCGCGTTGATGTTTTTGATTCCTGCGCTAGGATCCGCACATTCACTTCAAAATCATCGCCGTTGTGCTTTTGTGCCCTATGCGTACCTAGAGGGGTGTTTAAACGGATTTTAGCTTTCCCATCTAGATGTTCTTTTATGCGGACACAAAGTGGTCTACCCGTTTCCCCGATATATTCCTCGCCGCATGCATTACATGAGATCAAGTATATTATACCTAAACTCATGCAATCCCGTCTCTCCCGTTAGGACAGATCATACAGTTTTCTGAGCTGCACAAACGATCATAGAGACGGTTTCGAACTAACTGGCGGCGTAGGGTATTGGGTGGGATGTCAACAATCGTTACATAATTTTCAAGACCACTTTTTCTTAAGCACTTTTTAATGGCGTGACTTACTTCATTTGATATGAAGGGCAGCTTAAAGGGGATCCTACTTTCGTCTGAAATATNTCAAGAGTTTTGCGCGTTGATGTTTTTGATTCCTGCGCTAGGATCCGCACATTCACTTCAAAATCATCGCCGTTGTGCTTTTGTGCCCTATGCGTACCTAGAGGGGTGTTTAAACGGATTTTAGCTTTCCCATCTAGATGTTCTTTTATGCGGACACAAAGTGGTCTACCCGTTTCCCCGATATATTCCTCGCCGCATGCATTACATGAGATCAAGTATATTATACCTAAACTAATGCAATCCCCGTCTCTCCCGTTGGGACAGATCATACAGTTTTCTGAGCTGCACAAACGATCATAGAGACGGTTTCGAACTAACTGGCGGCGTAGGGTATTGGGTGGGATGTCAACAATCGTTACATAATTTTCAAGACCACTTTTTCTTAAGCACTTTTTAATGGCGTGACTTACTTCATTTGATATGAAGGGCAGCTTAAAGGGGATCCTACTTTCGTCTGAAATATTATTTTGGAAAGTTACCCAACGTTTTCCTCTAATCCGAGTGTCTTCGTAGCCATTGGAAATGGCAATTTTTCGTGCCAAACTTCGCGATTCCTTCCTTTCCTCTTCTCCTGTACACACATTTTTAGCCGTACGATACATATTTTTGATAAGTGCTTTTTTCATGTGTGAAGAATGAGAGGAGAGGCAGTGGACTAGAATGTTTTTACTACTTGGCTTGCAATACCATTTTGTTAAATAGCCACTTACTGAGAGCTTTAGAGTGAATAAGTTAATATTTTCATAACTTGTGTATTAAAACAGAGACCTTGCGAGGATCGACATTGATACAGAATTTTTCATTTAGATTCTATGATTACGAGGAATTGATGCCTTTAGTCGGTCTAGGGTACACAGGGAACATATAAACCTTATCAGAAACGTTTTCCTTTGCGAAAGCAGGAAAAGAACGTGGTTTTCGCTGGGCAAAATGGCAAGTACAGTGCTAGATTCTCACGGAGCACACGTGGAATAAACTCAGTGGAAGTGACCTTGTTCTCCCTTCCATGTAATTCGCAGACATTATGTTGCAGGATCTAAAGTACAGAACTTACCTAGGGGATACAATTTACGCCAATGCAAAAACACCCATGCATACATACCTGAACGTTTTTTCGTAGGTATATGAGGGTTTAGGTAGAGAAATTACTTGAAGCCCACCACCTGAATAGATTTGTATCTATAAGGAAGTACATGGTCATTTTTGGCTCGTGTTTACCCCCTTGTTCAACACTACATAACGTCTCGTAGCTTTTCGACTAATCGACGTATAATCTCCGACATGAGGAAAGTCTGTGACTGGCTTCCACAAGCGGAAAGTTTGAATTTGAGCAAACGTTTTTCATTATGGAATGAAGGCGTAACTGAGCTTCTGGTTTTAATTTATTTCAGGGTTTATTGACTTTCTGCCTAATATTTTAAGGAATGAGAACTTAACACATTTGCACATTTTTGTCACAGGTTTTAGTTGGTAACAGAACCCTTTTATCGAAAAAGAATAATATCAAGGAGAAGCGGTCCGTAGTGAAAATCGTCCGTCACGCAACAGATTTGTCATTTCTAGCGTCGTCGTCCAGAAATGTTTATGAAGACGAATAACTGACAGATGGTCGGTGTATATTCGATTGAATCAGACAACATTTTGAAGGCCATATGAAAATGACTCTACTGAAGCTGTAGTTTTAATGTCAACATTTAAAGAAATGTGCCGATTGCGCTTATCATTCCGAGGAACAAGTTCATTGCTGAAATCCATCACTGCCTACAGATCGACATGTGCCTGGAATATCTGCCTCCACTCGGGAATCTTTCAACTCTGCAACCACAATTGCCAAATAGGAATGATCTTTACAGTTAGTATCTACACTGTGTCCAGAATCCACTTATGTTTTCGTTTTTAAAATCAACGGTTGAATAAGAAAACGAAAAAAAACAGCGAAGACAGCTAAAAGACACTCTGTAACATAATCTTATAAGAAAATTAAGAACTGTCCAACCTAAGATCAAAGTCCAGTGAACATAGTAACGTTTAAGAAGGCGAAGAAAAAGAAAAAGACACTTTTTTACTATATGTAGCATCGCCGCAGAAACTCGACTTCCTCCAGTCGCTTAAAGCCAACAATAATCATTTTTCGTATGACACATGCTGAGAACATTAATTTTCCTAAAATTTTTCGACAAAAAAGGAAAAAAACGTGGCCCTTCTGTTCTGACCTCCTACCATCCCGAATCTAGATTGTCTCGCATGGAAAGGACGACACCATATTGTCAGAATTATTCACCATCGCGTTACAGTAACTCATGAGGTCGATCAATTGGAACGAAAAGGGCATTCTCTCATGGATGACAAATTCATAACAAGGTTTCGCTTTGTCAACAATGTCATCATATTCTTAAGAAGTATCAGTGTATCGGAGAAGATGCTCAACGAGCGCCTAGAAGAGATGGACTGAGAATAAGATGAAGAGCAAAAGAAAGCAAATCCATAAAATATTCCTGGTATGACGGAAAAAAATCGGAATGGATGACTCGTTGATAACAAAAACCACATCGTAGATGTTATGTTATGGTCGATAAGCATGGAAGACAAGATTCCTGTCCAATCATCGACGCTCATAAGCAAATTTCCAACGAGAATGACATTCATTGAAAGGAATTCTTGACGTGTTTTCATTCTTAGTTGTTAACTCAATGCTTTTCTACACATGAACGAGAAACTGAGTAAATATTAACTAAGCTACAGATAATAATAATGAGCTATTTATATAATTGACAGAAGTTATACCTGGTATTGAAAGATGCCGTTTGGGCGAATTCGTCGACCGTCTTGGTTCATCTGCAAGCGCTCTTATTACTGATCATAAATAAGACAAATGAAGTTTCATATTAAAAACAATGATCAAAATGCCAAACCTTTATTTTTAAACGACTTTAATCGAAATCTAAGACACTGAGTAGTGCTTTAACTATGGACTGTCAAGGTAGTTAATATTTCCTTCACTAAGTGAAACATTACATTAGCAAGAACCAACATAAAGTATGCGATTTAGGGAGAATTCAACAGGATTCATTAATGTTTAACGTTTTGTTTTCTGCCTTCTACAATTTTCATGGCAGGTTACTAAGTAAACGAAATACAACCACAACGTTGCTGAGATATTTGCAAAACTCTGGACCGCAGGTGTCTATGGTGGGGAACGAACGCGCTATTGTCCTTTCCGGGGAGTAACGCGTTCACCACCACACCATGCGGGTCCTTTGTTTCGCACGTCTCTCAGCTATTTCTATCGATCTTTTTGCCACAGCAATCACCCGTCAGCGGGGTTGATCTGGGGAGCGCAAATCGGCATAGAACCCAGTTAAGCTATGGCTGTAGTTGAAATCACAATGTTTTAACGTTTTGTTTTCTGCCTTCTATAATTTTCATGGCAGGTTACTAAGCGAAATACAACCACAATGTTGCTGAGATATTTGCAAAACTCTGGACCGCAGGTGTCTATGGTGGGGAACGAACGCGCTATTGTCCTTTCCGGGGAGTAACGTGGTGGTGAACGCGGATTCATTAATATTGATAATTCTTATCCTTCACGAAAACGTGTAAACATCATTTCAAGAGTAATTTGATCCTATTTAGCTTGTAAATTCAGAAAGGAATGCATCCCCATCAAATAATATAACCGGACAACTTGAGTAAAGCGCAATCTCTCAATCCAAGCAAAAGATACACGTAGGTCCTGCAAAGATAACCTATTCCCAGTATTCATTTTTAACGCTATTTCACATCTTTTGTTACCATATACTACTATAACTTTGCAAAGATTTGTAGTAGTACTGCGAACGTTTCTACCTTTGCAGCTTGCTTTAAAAGTTTATGTAAAGTTTTTGATGTAATAGTTCTATTCAGGGGTATTTTCTTTACTTCGTTAGTGGTTTTCTCAACCATTATTAAATTGTTTAGGAAGAACCTGGCCAATGTTTTTATGTTCGTTCACTTTAAAGTTATTCTTACCAATTCGGAGTACTTTTGTATCTCTTAGGTTACGAACTACTTCGAAAGACCTCTCATTAATGGTGATTCATTTTGTTCATTGATACCCCGACCCAACAATATTCGTCCAGGTTTCGCGAGCCTGCCATTTTCTCGCAGACGTTTGCGTTTTTGTTGCGCTATTACTTCAGTTCATTAAATTCTGGTCGCTTTGTTTTGTATTTGATTTGTTTTGTATGGAAAGTCTGTGTAGTAGTGCTTTCTGAAAATAGCACTGCTATTCTATTACTTCTTTCTCGTGAACAGTTATAGCAGTAACTATGGCAGTGTGTGGCACATTCTCCTAGCCGTGTGTTCCAGATGTTGCGATTTTTTCTTCCGAAGTCGAGTCCAGAAGTACATGAGGACTTGATAACAGATTTTTTAGAGTATAGACAGGTTGTTTTTTTTTATTTATTCTTATTCAATCCTTAGCCTTATGTCTATATTAGTGGTATTTAGACTGTCCGACATGGTTTCCCATCCCACGTATCCTGTTTCGCCTATGACAAAGTACTCAGTTTACTCGCTATTGGTAGCTTAGATGGAGACATAAACATGTGAGTGCTTATAGAATCCTTTATCACTGTCTTCGATTTATGGCTAAAGTGAGTTGTCTATCAGTACTTGTAGTACTGTTGGATCGTCTCCCTAATTTAGATACGGAGGAAATGGTTATATGTGGAGTACAGAGATACCGGGGAAAAAAGGCATAGGGAAAAGTGTGGCTCATATGTATTTCGCTAGCGGGCTTGGAGTTTTAATTGTTTTATGTCGAGATGCCACATTTGTGCGATTCTCTTTAGAAGGTCGGTTGATTTTTGATGCTATTTGTTGCAATAATGCGCATTCACCCACTTTTTTCACGTTATTTTTTGGTTTGTTTTATTACTATTACTTATCATTATTGCTATTACTATTACTTTTACTATTTGGTTAGTGAGATGGCCCGTCCTCACTGATTGCTCGGACCTCAGCATAACCTTCATTTTTTCGGGTTTTTGCTTTTTAGTCATTGTGGTTCCTTCCCTGAAGTCCCGAGGTCAGCCAGGCCAAAGTCTGCCCCAAGTAGTCTCCACCACATGCAGTCGCAGCCTTTGTGGATCAGAGGGAAATTTTCCATCATGCGGCTAGTTTGATAGTGGATCCTGGTATTGGTTTACCTTTAGCTGGGCTTGCTGATGGAAACGCCGAATTCTCAGCTTGGGAGACCCTACAGGGGATGAACCCCGCTGTGCATCACAGCCCGTCACCCAGGAACACTTCCAAGGCACGGTAAAGCAGTAAACCGTTGAGAAGGTTTGTTTTCTTAGTTGCTGAAATTGAGTTCGGTGTGATTTTGCGGGCATGATGTTAATACCACACATTTAGAAGCATTTGCTCTAAGTCTTTGCCGTTCCAGGTTCACAGTTATCAGCACGTTCTGTTTTACATGAGACAAGACTGAAAAAGATTACAAGCTGCTGTATGATGGAGAGGGTTAATATTCAAGATGCTATGCTTCTCATAGGTAAGTCGTGCATCTGCTGGTGTAATTCCTACATATTTATTATGTAAAGATGCTTTGTTTGCTGATTTGTTTGCTTTTATAGAGCGGTTTTAAAGACTCTGTCGTTCAGGAACTGTTTCCGGTAATGTGTTTGCTCTAGACATTACTACATTAGAACTGTCTGAATACATTGTGTTTGAGGATGCGTTGTTGCAACGGTATGCGTTGATTATGTTTATTTTGATTATCTGCTTGTGTTTTATGCTATATTTTCTTCTTATACACAGAATTCCTGAAAGTTCGAGGAGGGAAAAATACCCCGTAGATTTGTTATCCGTTTGTCCAACAAATCCAAGGCTGACAATAATGGTGTTTGATCATCGACATCTCATTGCTTATGATTCCGCACGAAACGAAGTTATGGGAAGCAGTACGTTTGATGTGCAGTGCAAGGTATGCAATTTTTTTAGAAGTGGACTTGTTTGAGACAAATATAGTCTGAAACGTTTTATTGCCAAGGTCATATTGTGAGTTTGCTGTATTTGTTCTTTGGTGAGCCATAAATTAGTACCGTGTTCTCCATGAGTCATCCAGAACTTGACCGAAGATATTATATAAGCCAAGATTTTTTTAAATATTTTGACAGGCTGTCTGAAATGTAGGGAGACTCTTCGTAGTCTCATAAGCATGCAGTCATATACACATCACCGCCTAACTATTGTAGTTTCCATTTCCTTTTTGCATGTGTAATAGCGAAACAACAAAATAACTACGTCCACTTTCTGTTGTGCTTACAGATTACAGTTGTGACATTGTGGAGAAGTATTATAGAACATCACATGGTCACGAAATGGAGGTGTTTTCGTTGTTGCATTGCATGACGGTTCGTATGCTTCTTGCAATCCAACCACAGGTGCAGTAATTGAGAGACCACCACTGGTATTCGGACCATTTCCATGTACACCCGCAAAAAAGGCATTCTTGGCCGAAACGTCGAGGTAACGTGTGATCAATGAAGTTGCAGAAACGTCAAGGTAGCTTGTGATTAGTGGGCTTGTAGATTAATGACCTCACAATTTTTAAGCTCGAGTGAGCGAATAGTGCTGTTCTCTGGTGGTATGCCTCATGCATCTTATGGTGATCGTTTTACTGTCACTGCTCGACAAGCTGATCGCACCTGTGTCTTTGACTTTTCTAGTCCGGTCATCGATTTTCTTCTGACATATGGAGGCGAGCTTGATTTCTGCTTATGCATTTTCGTACAGTGTCCTCCTTGTTCTTCGTTTCTCTATTTGTTTTCGATATTAACCCTCGTTAAGCTGACAGCTACCACACGTGTGCTCTTGTCCTGACCGAGAACGAACTTGTATGCATTGATCTGAGAGACCGTTACTGGCGAGTTATAGCAACCGAGCAGATGTTTCCATTGCATGCCAGTCAGGTAGACAATTCATTGTTTGTTTTATGGTAAAACTGGGTTAAAACTCACAATAAGGTGTTCAATACCAGATAACAACAACTACTCACTGTTCACATGTGGACGAACATGTGTGGAATAAGTTGGTTAAAGTGAGTGTATAGATTGTTTTCTTCCTCTTTAATCCTAATGTCTTTTGTAGTTTATGGTTCTTGTAGATTGCTGCAGAAGCAGTACGGCTCAATCGCAAATACTCAACAGGAAAATGGCCATTAAATGCGAGGATACCAGTTTCAGGCGAAACTCGCAGTGGAAAAGAGGTGACGAAGCGGCAACTCTACCTCACTGGGTTTGTGACTGGTAATCTGTCGTTTTTTTATTTTTTGTGCTATTTCAGACCATATCTATAGTTCTTGTATAGCGGTCATTCTCTCTGTGAGTCACAGTTTATGAAATATCTATCTTTTATAGACATGAAAATGGTACGGTTCGGGTGTGGTGTGCTGGGCACGCTGATATGAAATTGTTGTTTGTTATTGATACTCGTAACGAATTCCATGGATTTTCTGAAGTGGTACGCATAGTTGTTTTAATCTTCCTTTGTACTCATTTCCACCTCTCTACTGCGAAAACCATACTTTTTTTCTCTTTTTCAGTGTTGTAATCTTTTCCCAGGTATAACGCTTGCCAGTTTCCTTGTAATTGCTTATCGGTATGTTGGTTGATGAGATCATTTCGAAACGATTTTGTAGCTACATTCAGGACAAAGACGACGCCGAAAAAGAGCCTGCTGTTTATGATACCGAAAGCTCCGACGACGAATTCCAGTTCACCGGAGAGTGGCCTCCGTTTAAAAAAGTAGGTGCAACATATGTATGCGTCAGTTTTATCTTTTAAAGTGCTTGATTTGTTTTTAATATCAGTGGAGTATTCAGGTTGGCGACTATGATCCATTTTGTGACGATGCTAGTTTGTCAATTCAAAAGGTGGTATTTGATGAAAAATCAGGTCACATCGTTATTGGTGCACGTGGCGGCCACGTGCTTCTTTATTCCATTGAAGAGACTGAAAAGGTTTGTGAAAGAGTTTTAGCTCTGCGTAGTTTTTTAGACCTTATAATTCTACTTTATTCGCCATTTAAATATTAAAATATCTGTTTAGGTACTGACTCCTCAACCTCTGAACGTTGAGTTATTTGAGTTGTCGAAGTTGTCAACAACTGGTCGAAATAATAAGCCATTGCCGCTTCGTAACGTGCCATTGAAATACTTCGCGGGGTATCAGCCATATTCTCCGGATCCTCAGAATAAAAGGTAGACTGTGGTTCCCTTCTTTGTTCTATTTTTATACTGTTTCCTCATTTTTATGAATTTGCAGTGTGCTGGTACAGTTACAACCTGCTTTGGCTGTATCAGCTGTAGCAGTTTTGTCTTCTCGTCATCTTATCGCTGCTTCAAACGAATATGGTTTCGCTCTCATTGATATTAACAAACAAACTGTTCTGCTTCAGAACAGTTTGGTTAATCAGTCTGGTTAGTATGGCATCAACTAGCTTATCAGTTGTGGTCCAATTAACGATTTTTCCTCATTTATTGTTTTTTCCTCTATACATACAAATTAAACCTAGATATGCCTCATGTGGGTGCGCTAGACGACGCATTATCACGTTTCAAGAGCATGAAAAAGTCCATCAGGCAGACGTTCCGAAGGAAAAAGAAGACGCCGGTAGCATCACTTGATAATACTATTGTGAGATTCCGAAATTTTGTCGTCGGTGTCGACTGTTTTGGTGAACTGAAGTCACTGAAGTTCTTCAGTGAAGAGATTCATTTTAGGGCACTATAAACAGTGAATCTTCTGCTAAAGAAATTTCTGGGAATAACACTTCCAAAGTGTTCAGTGATAACGAAGACGATGAAATTGAGGTAACAAAACCTGTTGAAAGACTAATCGAAGAACGCGGAGCATGTCCATGTAAGTTGAGAAGAATATTTCTAACGTCTGGTATGTAATTATATGTGAATTGCTTGCTTGGTGGGAGTGCACCCATGCTATATTCCTATGCCAACCTGTAACTGTAAGGAAAGTGCCACTTAATTGGGAATCCACCCACAGATCTCGCTCAGATCACAAGTCTCAAACTAGTTATTGTTACAACGCGGGTGCGTCCCTAATTGATCAATTTATTATGTGCCTTTGAAAAAGGACATATCTTGAGAGACCGTATATATTTATGTGCGTAGAGTCTATCCTGCACATCGATTCCATTAAAATCTTACGATTCCCATAACATGAACATTACCTATATTCAAAGTTTTGTCTAGCAGAAAACAGTATAGTTTAGAAAGTTCTTAAGTTATAAATCATACAGTAATGGTGTTATACCTTCGACAGCAGCTGATTGGGTTACGTATGTTGTCTGTGCTGACAATAATTAAAACAAAACGTTAGCTGTTTTTGAACCCAGAAAAATTTTACTACGCCAATGTTGGAACGGACAGATTCGGAAAATCTGCTAAAATCAGAAGACTGGAAGAGACTGATACTGCTGAGAACTATACTCCAGATTTGTGCTTACAAGACACTTTGGCATTGGAAACATCCATTGAATATTCGTTGAAGAACACGGAGTACAAGTACGATGTCATTAAAACAACTCAAACGAGAAAACACTTCCTCACATACCGTTTTCTGATGGTTGAGTGGAGCAACGCGAAATATGAGAGAATAAGGGATATTGCGACGTTACATTTCTTGTTAACATGACTTTAGCTTCGAACATAGTTTGATTTAAACCACTAATTTATATGAAAGACGTGATGCAGTGCTGGTATTGGCAGTTATCTTCGTCTATCCCTTAACATCAAGTTTCGACTAAGATGAGATTAAGGTGTTCTGTGAAGCCATTACTAGTTTTGGTTTGCTGTTTTAAAAGGTTTTTTGAAGTCGCTACTATCGGTAACATCAAAGATGAATGCTGCTGGCTCATAGCATATTCTCTTCACATTGTTAAGAATGCCGAAACTTCGGCATTTTTTTAAAATGTACGTCACTGAGAGCTCTCTTACTGCAACGAAATTCTGAGGTTGTGTGGTCCATATGCTTAGTAATCAGTTTTACATCTAGGCTTGCAAATCTTTCATGGGGAGAAAAACTTTTTACTACATCGGCAAAATTACATCCAAGTTTTGGCCGCATTCATTTGCATACCTGCCGTTTCAAGAAATATGAGTGTATTGTCCTAAGGATTTTCTGCTCCGAAATCAGACATAGTGTTCCGTCGTTGCTAACTCCTTAAATTTTTGGTTTAAACTGATTGTTATCGGGCATCCGCACGATGTTAACATATCGAATGGCTTAATTTACCCATTGCCTTAAAAGAATGAGGGTTATAGTAATTAATGCCTACGGTTTCACTGAGAAGTTTTTGGCCACTATCGATAATTCTATTCAAAAAATTTAATAGATTAACATAGAAGTGAAACTAAGTATCTTTTAGTTTAACTACTGATGTCATTTTAATAATATAAAGAGTAGTTGAGTGGGAAGGATGCCGGTAGGTTTTTACGGGGCATGCGATATCAGAGCGAGCCTTTTTAAAACGATGTGCGCTATAAATGGATCTGTTCCTTATGTCCAATTCGCAATCATTAGGAGAAACATTTCGAAATAGTACAGCCCTGTGGTGCGTGTAGCGCAGAGGTTTGAGCCGTCCTGGGATACATGTGGGGTTGATCTCGCGCTCCAGACTCAACAAACCTTCCATCCCTCCTGGTTTGTCATATTGGTAGCACTACCGTCTGGGAAGGTGGCAGCACTGACTCCATACATCAGTAGGCCTTAAGACTCATTGTGTAGACCGTATATGCATTCAATCACCGCTTACCGTGCTTGATGAAGTATGTGTGGCGCATTTCTAGAGATTGATTAACGCTGAGAGCTTCACCCCTTTTAGCTTTCATTACTACATGCACCGGAACAAGGAAGTCTGCGTTGTGAACTACTTAACTCCACGGCTTGAATGTGAAGAACGAGCGAATTGGGGACTTTACATGAGAATAGGGATGGTGGTGAAGGGGACATATAACATCGGATTGCCCCATCAATTTCACTTACGTTTTTACTTTTCTTAAGACACACCGCAGAAATTTGGATCCTGCGTGAGAACAATATTGATGCGGTTAGCGTTCTCAAATGTACTGTCCACATGGTGATTGTTGGAGTACGTATTCTGTGTAGAGTAATTGTGAGACCACTGAGCACACCTGACCCAAATTGGCGAATAGTGATCACTTTCACGGCATCTTCACGCATTTCGAGATTTTAAACAGAAGACCTTGAGTAAAAGACTTAAAATTGTTCGCACTCTTTATGATGTTAGAAATGGAAAGCTGTGACGCAGCATTGACTAAGATGTTAACCCCGGTGCTTGTTTTTTGATAACTGCTGATAATTTTTCGGTAACTAGAGTAGTTATGGCGTTAAGGACTTAATAATCTTATAAAAGAGGCGTTTTCTCTTAATTCTTGGTCACTCTAAGTATATGGTTTTTCTGAAATATGCCTTTGATTACAAATCTGTTTGAAATTGAAATTTATGAAGAACTGGATGCGAAGATTATAATTTTGATCTTGCAAGCTCATTTTCCTAAGCATCGAGTTATATTGCAGGATTCTATCCTATCCTGCTCCACTATGTCCCGTCCGTCCAGAAGATTCGGTATTCAAAACATTAACCTCGACAAAGACAGCTAAAAAATGTTTTTTGGCAACCACAAAATCAGAATTCCATCTTGACAAAATAAGGGAACTTGTGTCTTATTGACAAATGTTTATAACAGTTTTTACTCCTTTATTCCAACTAGTAAATCTCGCTATGAATTGGGATGTAGTTGTTTATAATGTTATACATTTTTATTTTCTGCCTACTATAATTTCGCGGCAGGGTACTAAGCGAAATACAACCACAACGTTGCTGAGATATTTGCAAAACACTGGACCGCAGGTGTCTATGGTGGGGAACGAACGCGCTATTGTCCTTTCCGGGGAGGAACGCGTTCACCACCACACCATGCGGGTCCTTCGTTTCGCCTGTCTCTCAGCTATTTCTACCACCATAGACACCTGCGGTCCAGTGTTTTGCAAATATCTCAGCAACGTTGTGGTTGTAGTTGTTTATAGTTTAAGTAGTCAATTATTATCATCCAAACGCACTTGTATACAATGCGGATTGTCCGTTAAGAGTTAAAGGTATCTATCTGAGTCACTAGTTTATGATCAGTTCATTGTTTAGCTTAATTAACGGGAATACCAGATGAAGACTAAGTAGTTCGTTCTACAAATGCACAAGGAAAAGCATTAAATCACTTGCAGTTTGCAAGTAATTCGTAAGATATAATCTGTACTTTACGATAATTCGTAATACTGCTGTTTTCTCCGTTGCAGTTTAGTGTTAACGTCACTATAAACTATGTTTGAAAATTATGAGTTAATATTTCAGTGGAGTCACCAGCGTGGTTCATTCGATCGTTGAAGTTTCTTAGTGTCCCAGTATTGGGAATTGCGGGGGTATGTGCATTGGATGTTATTCTATGACTACTTTATTTCTGCTTCCTACCTAGGAATATTTACAACTTTGAAGGAGTTAAACGTTTTGGTACCGTCAAAATTTCGCAACATTACATGTGGTTACATATAAAAACAGAAACCTTCATTACTTGTAATCATCTTGGTAGTTGTGAATGATCGCGACTAAAATGCTTGCAAAAACAGACATGTTGAAGGTGAAGATCGGAGTTAACTCGTTATTTTTTTAGGTTTTAAAAAGTTTTTGCTGTGTTATGAAAAAATGAGCACTCGGTATCTTGCTAGATAGCTGTACTGGAAAGGTTTTTGATTCTAGAGTTAGTGCTTGAAGTCGAGTTTGACATTCCATTTTCGATGTTCAGGTAGTGCCTTGCCCAGCTGACCGTGGATAGAACATTGAGAACATGAACATGAACATTGTGTGAGAACATTTCTGTGATAGTTCATATCATATAATGGGGTGGTCTCATGAGCGAAGTACTGTCGCGTTTGTTCTCGAGTGCTCTAAGTGCCCTCAGTTAGCACGAATTCGATCTGCTTATATCTTATGAGCTCTTTCTGACGTGCAAATTTCGGCGGTCGTTCTGAAAGAATGCGGTCTTAATCTTCAGTAACAAAGAGCAAGTCTGAGTAAACCGATGTCTATAATGTCCTTCGTTTGGGCCAATTTTATTTCACTTTTAAGTGACTATACTTATAACGGTGTTTTTAGGCGAATGATATCTTTGTTGTTGGTACGAATGGAGGAAAGCTAATGATCTATACAATCACAGATCAACCTCGGGCTGAAGATGTATGCAAAATGGTAAGTGCTAAACTCTTTAATGTTTATTTTTTTCTTTTTTGTTGTTCATTTCTTTTCTAAGCATTGGTTTCCGTTTTAGCTCAAAACTATTGCATTGAGACATTCGGCACCCATAATCCATATTGACGTTATCATGGAACCCGGCGCAAGAGTATGATTCTTCAATTTATTATGTTTAACATTAGTACATTGAAGTTCTTCATTTCAAATTTTCAATTCTCTATGAAATTCTTTGAGTTCGCTACCGCGTTTTGTGGAAGAATAATTTAGCAGGCGTCTTCGGCTCGCCTCATTATTTTCACTGAGGAACAAATTCGTAGCTATTATTTCCCGAGCCTAAAGCCGTCTCGCTACAAGTTGAAATTAACAAGTACAGAGGGTTTGCGGATTCGAAAGGCGTCCATTGTCAGTCTTCACAATTCTAATGGTGAGTATATTGGCAAAGAAATGCACTTTTCTTGATTAGTGACCATATCTTGTAGAGAGCAACTCGTTTAGATCTCTCGAATTGCGAGACCTTTGCCGCAATTGTTAATAATCATGGCGAAGTAGCCGTTTATTCGCTATTAAATTCAAAGAAGTATGGAAAGTTTTCAGTGGTTAAGGTGCATTTTTATGTATTTCTTAATTAGTAACGATGACCCATTCAAAAACCGTATATATTTAGACCACTGACATTGCTGGTATCTCATCAATGCTGATAACACCATACGGTGAGTTATTGTTTTTGAGACAAGGTGGTTCAGAGCTACAACGTGCTACCATATCTGAACACTCGTTGCCGTGGGTGATGCCTTGTCATGGGCAGAAGTGGCCTGAACCAATTACCCAAATAAATACCGTCCAGATCGTGTGAAATCTGGTTTTTTCCGTATATTAATATTACCAAATCTATTTCTTTACAGTATTGTGTTGTGTGAATCGGTTCTATACCTTAGTGTTTTAGTATTCATTGGCTTCTGTAATCTCAAGTCTTGACATGTGGCGTAGCCTTATTGATGCGATTAACCTATACACTTCACTCGTTTTAGAATCAGCTTATAGAACATGAAGCTCTATGTGCATGCCTAAGTCTTGGATAACAGTGACTTTGAAATTTTCGGTTATCCAGATATTCGATTAGTCTATATTATTTGGAAACATTAATTCGAGTTATCCTGCAAGTTGCCGTTGGCACAAATAATGACTGTGGCAGAACAGCTAACCAATGGAAAACCAAAACCACATCCACTATACTCGTCTGTTTATGCTTTTGAATGCAGTCCCTGGTGTCCTGCTTCCTTCAGAATTTTTCCTGCATGAACTTTAATCGTTAATTTGATAGTCGTTAACGAGTTCATTCCATTTTTTTTTTGCTGTTTAACAGCTTCGTGTATATTTATTCCTTATAGGAGTAACATTATGTTTCTTATTTAAAGTTACTAAATTGTTTTTCGTAAGACATCACTTTGTTTTTTTTTTTTCAAGTTTATCTATATACTTTGTTAATGGCAGGTGTGCATATATCTCATTTACTATGGGCAACTATTATAACATTTCAGTCAAAAAGGTTCCATTTGATTTGCAGCTTTACCTTATTTTTTTTAAGTCTACGGTTTTCCATTCTGCTAGGAGTAGGTGTAATACGTACACGTGTCTAAAACTGCTTCTTTTCATTTTTTTTTCCTAGTTTTGTGATCAGTCATGCATTAATGTACCCTTTCCTACAACTGTGAGATATGCGATATGTCACTTGCAATGAAGTTGTGATATGAACGTATACATGGGCAAATTTATTCAAATAAATGTTAAATGAAGTTTTGTTTTCACTGACCAATGGCTGTCGAATGTTCGTTTAATACGGTTTACTTTAGAGAATGTTGTATGGGCTTAACGTACGCAAAAAGTTTCACCAACGTACCCACAAATGGGAAGGTTTTTTTTTCGATTTTGTTTTGAGCATATGGTTTGTTGGTTGGGTCATTTTTCCTGCGGTAGATGTGAACCAATCACACGAGGTTTGATTCTTTAGAACATCTCAAACGAAATTTTCGTATTCGACACGTTCCCAATAGGTTGTGCTCTGAACAGAGTGTTGCGTGCGAAAACAAGAAGGATTGGCAGTAATCTTTTTCTCGACTAGAGTTTTCTCGTAAGAGCGTTAAGAACAGTGGGACATCACTGAAAAGACAACAATACTCTCCGAATCATCGACATCATTAAGGCGAATCGAAATTCGCTGGACGTGGTGCGACAGCGGCTACTTTTTGACCCATGTATCGTTCAAGGAACTCCGAATGTTTCTTGAGGACTGTACGTACGCTTTCGTTCCTGAAGTGGATAATGACTTTAATTGATGCTATGTGTTGGAAATATCTTTGGTTTCCAGTTTCAGTAACGATGTGGAGTGCGTAGCTATTTTTGCTATGCTAAGAGTAGTATTTTTAATCTAATAAACGATTCACAATAAATTTCTACAGTATTGAACTGACACGAGATTCTCAGCTCAGTCATGTAGAGAACTACTCATTATTGTTATCGAGATCTAATGAAAACCTAATTTTGAGAAATTCTATGTTTTAGACTTCAATCATTGTCAGTAACTAGACAGGCATGGTTCCACAGAAAGCTTCAGTGATGCTGGAAAAATGTGGTGTATGAGTATTCTAGTAATGAGCGATCTAACGATAGCACCTATGGTATTAGAAGGATTTCTTCTAAACGTAGTCCAAAGAATCAAGTTAATTATTTATTTCGTTTCTGATGTTGCGACCGACAATCTAATTGTCGGGCTCGTGTAACGCAGTGGTTAGAGGTGCACTGCAATACACGGATGATCCTTGGTTCGATCCAGGGTTCTGGGATCACTAAACCCTTCCTTCATTCTTCTGAGGGTACTCAGTACGGTACGACTTGTCTGAGAGGATCAGAGCACAGAGTTTCTATATCAGTGGGCCACCGCAAGTGATTGCATAGACCATAGATGCAAACGATTACGTCCATGATGCTTTATGAAATCGAATGCATGGCGCATCTATCAATGATTGATTAACACTAAACGCTCCATCTTTCATGCTTTTATCTTGTTTTCAATGAATCGTTTAGTGTCCGGTACTCGCAGGATTACATAGGATAGTGTCAACAACTTAACAAAAGTGTTTAAATCTGAACAGCTTAGGACAAGTCCTTATCGTCCCAGCTTTTCGCGCCACCCATCCGACCTGCACCATCCCAGCCTCATTCACTATTAAAGGTCAATGGAAACCACCACGATCACATATTCAGTTATGGAGATCTTCACGAAATCGACAACTGGTACTTGTGTTATGTATTTCGGATATCTGGATGACCCATCCTCACTGGTTGTGCGGGCCCAAGTATAATCTCCATTTTTTCGGAGTTTATCTGGCTTACCCATTGTAGCTCCTTGGAATTCTGAGGTCACTCTGGGCAAACTACCACAACAGACAGTCGCCGCCCTTGTGGATCAGAAGATTTGCCATCATGCGACTGGTTTGTTACCAGGACGGTGGCAGGTCCTGGTATTGGTTTTTACTTGTGTTGATTCTACTTAAACGGAAGTGCTCATAGACATTTAAGGTAGTTAGAGCGTCTCAACTTTAAACATAAGTACAAGCAGCAATGTATGATATTCATGAGCCATAACACTGTTACTACCAGGAATTTGCAATTCTACATTAATATCGCCGGTGAATTAAGAAATGGGCAATAGTATGTTATATCGGCATAGCTTCCCAGCACTACTATGAAGGAGTGCGCTCGAAGATTAGAATAGAATAGCATAGAAGCGAGGAACTTTACAAGTGGCAGCAGCGCTTACACTTACTGCTATATTCGCACATTATAACGACCTGGTAAAATGACTTAATTTATAAGATGTCACCCAATTTCGGTCGCATATCCCGATATCTGGTGCCTCGTAGTGTGGTATTCAGAGATAGTCTAAGTCACCTAATGGATCGGTCGTTTGCTCGGTGTTGTGGCCGAACTGAAGTGGAGTTTGTCTGATGGATAGAAGAACTGACTTAATGCGTCGGTAAGCCACCACAATTGTTTATATAGGCCAAATATCCATTCAGTCATCTCTATGATGCCACGAATGGAGCCAAATGCATGGATCATCTCTCAGGGAATGAATAGTGGTGAAATCTTTATTCTTTTGCACTTCGTATCAAAGGGTCGGTGAGCTTATTGACATTGGTTTAGGAGGACGTTAATCATTAAGAACGAATGCACAACTTACAATCTGCGAAAAGAACATTTCTCAGTGTTTAAGAAGAAGAGAAGGGAAATCTAGGTAACAAATCCATTGATCAATGGTCTTCCTAGTTTACTATATTCAAGCGCGATTAAGGTAACAGAAGATACTGTCGAAAACATTCTAAGGGTACTTCGTTTTAAACAGGTAGGATAGAAAATCCAGAGTACGATGGCCACCGTAAATCTGAAGTGTTGCTGAATATGCTAATACCTCGGGTATTGCATGGATAAACCGAGTTCTAAAATTGCAATAACAGAAATCGTCAGCTATTTTTCTATACGGCATGTAAAGCGCAAAGTGGGATGGCGACCCGATGATCAGGCTGCTTCACAAAGACGCTGAACAGAATCTGAGATACAAGTGTATGGCTGTCAAGCGAAAGTAGCATACTTGGCAACTGGTATGCAATTAAGTCATGCGGAGGTATTACCGGCTCTTTTATGGGCTACCTACCGCTCAACCAATACTGCAACGGATGAATTTCCTTTGTGTAGTCATCTTTTTAGTCCGAATGCTTTACAAACCGGTGCTCACTTTACAACATGAATACCATTTAAATACGTTTATTTGCACGAAACTACATTGCCTTTGAAATCATTCACTGTTCATTTCGAGTTGACCCTATAAGAATTTTCTCAATTATTTTTTATTTTATTTCATATGATCCGCCTTCACGTCTACTGTGAGGATCCCAGCACTTCTCACATTCGATTCGTTTTTTCGCATCCATTGTCCACAAAGATCTTCCGGCTTCATGTGTGGCTTTGGTTGCCGCTTGAGGATTTCCATTTCATCTTGAATGTCGTAAAGTGCTGGTTGCGCAATTCTCCCTGGAGTCCTGAGATAGCCGGGCTGGAGCGTTCCCAATTGAAATGCAAAGAGTGATTTTTTCCCAGACAACTTTGGTACCAATTTTCCGACCCGGAGGGATGAGAGACTTTGTTGGCCCAGGGTGGAATCGAACTTCCACCGACATCACGACCAGTGTGCTATCCTCCTCCTTTCCTCAATTATATGATTCAAAAGGCTGGAAGTACGTGTGCCCATGAGATGAGGAATTTAAAACGCTTCTAATATGGCAGTAACTCCATTCGCGAATTGAAAGCAACGTCAAAGGGCCCAGAAATGGTTTTTCGATGTTTGACATCCATTTCCTATTTGTAAAACGTGCAAAAAATTGAGACGCAGTTGGACATAGAGTGACATTTACAGAGTAATCATCATAAAAGATACTGCAGTACTTCTATATGGATATCATCATGCTAATACTCTAATTTGATGTTGAGTAGAAATTGCATACCTAGGAGGTTCTGCTTGATCACCTTGTTGAAATAGCGTGTCGTTGTCAACATTATTTAGGGCACTGTCATAGTTCGTGCTCTAAATAAAATCAGGGTATTAAGACTTCATTTGGTTATGCGGAGTATCGAACTCATTGCTACACTATCGATTATTCCCCAAATATCGCCTACTTACTGATTTATGAGAAAGAAGAAGTTAAATCTAACTGATATCACGAAAAAGTAAGTAATTTTCTTGGTTTTCTTGCGCGAAAAAACTCACTCTCTTATCGGAGATCCGGATTTTTTGCGTCGAAATCTGATTTCGAATGTTTTCCATTTCCACACATTCCTCCATTAACGACATTTCCAGCTCTTGCAACTAAAGTCATCAAGTCTGCTGGTTTTTCTTTATTTCACATGGGAAATAACTTTCTAGATTGCTATAAGGTAAGAAGGATCCGAAAACATTGGAATAAATAAGATATAGGTTTGCTATGTCTTCTGGTTTGAGTGCTTGACAGTCACATCTTTTAGCAAAGCATCACATCGAATCAAAAAACGATAGCCAAGACGTTCAACACGGCTGTGGTATAAATCAAACTATAGAGGAGGGTAGATGAGACGAGAACCACAAAAGTACAAAGTATTCATGAGAAGAGGATGGAAACCAAGACTGGAAGCATGGAGAATAGAAGGATAAAAACCAAAACATGCCTGTCGCATTTTCATTTCGTAATGTTTCTTCATTTCATCAATTTGTCTTTCTGCTGCTAAGACGTTCTGAGCCCGACGCTGTAATTCACCGGCTTCTTCCTTTAGTCGCTTCACATCTGCTGAGCGTTTGCTGAAAAATGAAATTTTCAGCATCATTTTCATTATAAAAGTTTAGAAGAAAAAGATTCATGGGCTAAGTGATTCCTCGCAGCAAAGACTCACCCATGAAATTCGCTCTTGTCTTGTTCTAGAAGTTGTCGTTCTGTGCAGACACGTACGAGGAGATCATGTTGCTCTTGGAGAAAGGCGGTCTGGAAAACCAGTCTATTATATTTTTGCGTAACATAGTGCAGTAATATTGCTTCGTCAACGATTAAGGTTGCCGAATGCCATTATGTACTAAATTCTTATTTTTATTGTACTAAATTCATATGTGCATTCATATGTATTCATTGAATTATTGTACTAAATTCTTATTCTTTTTCATTCTACTAAATCATTCAAAAGATTGCTTACCATCCAGTCTGCCAAATAGACACCAATGCTCATAACACATAAGCGTCTAATTGCTTAATTTACCCAATTAATAATGAAATGCAAAGCTTTTTGCGTTGATCAATTTTTTAGAGATGCGCCGTAAATCTGTTTCCACTAAGAATATGAGAAAAACTTGGATGTATGTTTGACCTGCATAGTAACTTTCAGGAGCCTACGGATATATGAAATTTGTGTTGTCATCCTTGTAGACAAGTGTAGAACCATTTTATCAAGACCAGAGGAATAGAGTGTTCGATTTGCTCTTGGAAATGTTTGCACTGGGAATGGCGTTTTTTATTTTCTTCACAATTATGCCATACCTCTAACTAGTTTTCCATCTTCCTTCACGTTCATTTCCTTCCTCTCGGCTCTATATTCATTTCTTTTCAGATCATTTGGTTGTAATGGCGTTTTCAAACTCATTAATGCATTCATTAGATAATGGCGTCGTTAAGCATCGATACGAGTACGTTCTTCATTGAACGTCGCAATTTAGTTGAAATTCCATGTTTTCACACACGTGTCACTAGATAAAAATCGTCCACTTTTGGTGCAATAAATGCTGAGATGGTAGAACAGCGAAACTGCTGGATCCGTAGTGCTTTGATCTTCAATCTAATGTCTGAGGAATTGCTGTCATATTGGAAGAACCTCCTTCAATTGCAGGAAGTCTGGCATATGCTTGTGGAAACTGTTAGGTTACCCATAATAAATAGGATGGAGATAGCTGTAGGTGTTGGGCACACCTCCTTTCCTGTGTAATAGTTTCATCATAAAATCTTCCGGGTAATCTATATTGTGAGAAAGGTCTCGTGTACATCGAGAAAGTATAAATAAATACCAATGAGGATGCGTCTTTGAGATATTAGAATGTGCATTCAGGTTTTTCATCAGAGCATTATGGCGTGTGACTTGGCAAGAAGGAAATAAAGGGCTGACCTCAAAATGCTTAAAATAGTGAACTCAAGACGTACATGGCTGGTAGAGGGGCTCGTATAGAAGTACTAGACGAGGAAGATTTAAAGAAATTCGCATGCCTCTCTAGGTTAGATACAACTATTAAACAATACTTTTGTGTATTTTAGTCGTTAGAAACATTGGCATTCTCTAGAAGCTCTGGACAAGGGTAGGTTAAAGTTAATCTGCCTGTTACGGATGCGTGATACATTCGATTCCAGTAAGCATCGTCGAGAACAGTGAATTTTTTGGCCTGCATAAAAGGGTCACGGTTCTCCTCTCTCAATATGAGGGATCTCGAGCCGGTTAGTTGCGAGGCTACGCGGCGCGTCCCCAGGTGGCGGATAGGAGGCCAATCGCAGATCAAAAGCGACCATTGCTTTCCTGAGACGCAGGTGGGTCCAGGGATGGTCTCCCTGTTTCTCCTGCGCTGATTTGGCACATACTTTCTGTATTTGCTAATCGCATTCATGCATGCGTGTGTGGGTGCGTTCTTGCTTATGAGGATTGTATTCTACGAGTCAATTCGGCAAAAAGCCTTCAATCAACTGACCTGGAAGTATGTGGAAGGCGGTTAGGAGCTGCCAACAACAAACAAGCTCCACTCTGAGAGAGCCCGGCAAGATACCCGTGAGTACACCCAGACCCCCACGTTCAGAGCCCAGCAAGCTATACGCAGATATCAAAAATGCTAAACACAGTAAAAAAAAAAGCGGGCCTCATTCCCCTGACCCCGAAAGAGCCCCAATTTTGAAGCGTTGGGTAGGACTAGTACGGAGAGGCTGCTAAAATCTCAGGACCAATGGAAGCTGCCTGGATTTCAAAGAACTATGGTGACAATCTGAAACCTACAATGCACGTACACTTGCATCCGAGTCCTCGATAGAAGACATGCCCATGCAAGCAAAAAGGATAAGGTACAACGTTATCGGCCTGGCAAAGACGAGAAGACGCCAGCCTTTCAACGCCGTCTATGACACCGAAGAGGAACTGTTCCTCGGAACATGCGACAGTAGAGGAGTTGGCGACGTCGGCGTTCTCGTCAACACGAGTTTGTCCATGAACATCGATTCATTCGAACAACTTACAACCTGAATCGGTCGTTTACGATTAAGAAGACGTGGATCAATTTCGGCTTTGACAATCTTCGTCGTTTACGCACCGACGTCAAAGAATGAGAAAGAAGTCGAAGCGTTGTATATGGACTTGGAGAAGTTCTTCAGAGAAGACCATACATTCGCCAAGGTCATCATTGGAGATTTCAACTCCAAGATTGGACCAAAAACAACGTCTGAAGAACGTCACATTGGGACCCACGGATTAGAATGGATTGAACAGGGTGACCGGCTATATGAGTTTATCATGGCCACCAAGACAGTTCATGGTAACTCGCAATTCCAGAAGCTCCACCCTCGACGCTGGACGTGGGAGTCTCCCAATGGAGAGTACAATAACGAAATAGACCACATCATAGCAAATAGAAGGTTTTGCCTAACAGATGTCGCTGTTGCCCCAAAATTCTACACGGGATCAGAACACCGTCTCCTTCGTGCAAGATTCTATTTCTCGCGGAAAGGAGAAAAAGCCGCTAAATTTCAAAACCGATGTCCCAAAACCACCGTAAACTGGAATTTATTCAATTCGTTAGTCGGCTGTTGGGAAGATTCTGTTGTTCATAACATCGACGAATAATACGATCGGCTAATTCAACATCTTAACTCTAGCACTATGAAAGCTCGGAGTTCGAAAGTCACCAAGAGACGTCTGTCTCCAGAAACACTAGTGCTGATACACCAGCGTGGAATCGTACGAGCTGCAGTCAACCGCAAACTAACGTCTGAACATGCAAAACAATGCAGAGGCGATAAAAGAAGACCTTAGAGAGAAAAGAGCAGCAGTAATGGTCGAAGCTGCAGAGGCTGGGAAAAGCATTCGTAAAGCCCACCGAAGCTTCGCCAATTACAAGAATAAGATGATTGCACTCCGGTGCCCAGAGGCAACACTTACAGCGTTCAGAAAGCCAGTGAAGAAAATTACTCACGAATACTACTCAGATCTCACTGTATTACTGCACAAGAAGGGTGATTTGCACGATATCGGCAACTATCGCCCAATCTGCATACTGTCTGCCGTCTACAAACTTTTCACTTGAGTCATCCTAAACAAGATTGACAGAACACTGGACGAAGGACAGCCATGTGAACAAGCAGGGTTTCGAAGAGGACTTAGTACGATGGACCACATCTACACGGTAACACGGCTCATCGAAGTATCGCGAGAGTACAAAAGACCGCTCTGTCCCACTTTCATTGATTTACAGAAAGCCTTTGATTCAGTTGAGATGGAAGCAGTCTTGGAAACCCTTGATAGTCAAAAGGTCCCTACTCAGTACGTAAAAATTCTTCGTAAGCTGTACAAAAATTCACAACCAAGACATCACCATTCTACAACGATATTAACATTGACATCAAAACAGGAGTTAGACAAGGCGATACCATCTCGCCCAAATTAGTTACCGCCACCCTCCAGAACGTCATGTGTACATTGGAATGGGATCATGTTGGAGTGAAAATCGACTGCCGGCAGTTACACCATTTTCGCTTTCCTGATGACATCGTCCTTATAACACCAGAAATTAGCCAGGCGGAACGTATGCTTGACAACTTTGATAAAGCCTGTGGAAAGATTGACCTTCGACTAAATCTCACAAAAACGATGTACATGAGGAACGGATTGATTTCGTTTACCCCATTCATGCTCAACGGAACGAGTATCTCCGAATGCTTCAATTATATCTATCTAGGTCGTGAAATCAATATGACGAACGACCTAGCTCCAGAGCTGTGCAGAAGAAAACGAACGGCTTGGGGAGCTTTCAAGAGCATCGAGCATGTAGTGAAGAAGACAAAGAACACCCGACTCCGTGCCCACCTTTTCGAGTCAACAGTACTTGCTGCCCTATAACGTATGCGTCAGAAACCTGGTCGCTGAATAAGCACGATGAAAGATTACTCAGAGTTATCGAGCGCGCAGCTGAAAGGACGATGCTAGGGGAATCCCGTTTCGCGCAAGCAAAGGATGGGATCCGAAGCTCCGACCTGCGTCAACGGTCAGAAATCAAAGATGCCGTTCTGTAGGCCAAACAGTCGAAGGTAGTGTGGGCCGGACACGCAATGCGTATGAATGACAACGAATGAATAAGAGCCGTTAGTGACTGGACTCCTCGGGATGTCAAACGTACTGCAGAAAGTACACCGACCCGATGGCCAAAGTTCTTCACAAAGAGCGTTGAAGAAAGATGTGATGCTCGACGAGCCTCTAGAGCAAGCAGAACCCACTGCGCTACTCTTGCACGCGACAGGGAAAAATGGAAGATTTACTGGCACCCGCTTGAGTCACTCGACGATCAACGGAACTACAGGTGATACAGGTGATTAATTAATGCTATTATTATTGATTAATACTATTATTATTAATTATTATTATAATTATTATTATAGTTAATTATTATTATTAATTAATGTTATTATTAACTAATGCTATTATTATCGATTAATATTATTATTTATTATTATTATTAATTATCTTTATTGTTATTATTAATTATTATTACTATTATTATTATTAGATATTATTATTTACTATTATTATTAATTATTGTTATTAAATATCATTATTACTAATTACTATCATTGTTATTATCAATTATTATTACTGTTACTTTTGATTATTACTATTATTATTAATTGTTATTATTATTATTAATTATTATTGCTGTTAATTAATGTTATTATTATTAATTAATATTATTATTATTAATTATTATTATTTATTTATTACTTATTATTATTATTACTACTATCATTACTATTATCATTATTATTATTGTCATTATTATTATTATCATTATTATTATTACTATTATTATTGTTATTATTGTTAATATTATTATTATTATTATTATTATTATTATTATTATTATTATTATTATTATTATTAGTTTTTAACAAGAGCACCAACGGGTTACGGGATGTAATTTGCCCTGCAGGCTTGTTAAACTCACAGGTGGAACCTGTATGGTGTGCCCGTATTCACCGAAGACTAATTTCTCGGTAACAAACATGTACTCTTCAGCAACTTGATTTCACTCCTTTTACCGAATTAATGTACAGGATAGGATATATTCATGGATATCATTGTATTTATAGGATTGTAGACAGTACTTTGGTGCAATAAAGACAGAGTTTATCCCTAAACCCAAATACGTTTCACGCTAACTGCACGGTCCACATCGATCTCCGCTCAGCTCTCCTATTAGCCACTTACGAATGCGTCATGCAACCCTACAACTAGACGATTGGAGATACTCCACATGAAGGAAATCCTAGAAAATCCTCCTAGTTAAAGTAATTGCTGGAACTGCCGAGTTTTTCGGAACCAATGTGAAGGAAATAGTCTTTAAATTTCAGATTCCAGTGCTACAAGAAAGGGAACCTCCTATAACTTGTGTCTTTTTGCTGCTGGTGCAAAATGCTTGACGATAATTATAACCATTGTCAATCTGTAATAACCGAAAAAACTCTGATTTCAAAATCCTGCTGCGTTGTAGCAAAAGACTATTTTGCCCACCAAGAATTTTCTGTTACGCTTCCCTATTACAATTCAGTATATTTCGTAGATGCGTTCTGCTCTGTTGGACCACAAGTAAGACACCACTGTTTCCATTCATGGCTTTGTGTTAGAAAAAACCTGCAAGTCAGGTCCAACGGTTTTCTTGCTCTGTGCAGACATTATCGTGAAATTCTCGTCCAGCCGCTAAACGTTCTTGCCCAATAATTATGCCACCATTTTGTACCACGTGTGGTTCAACATTCTTTTTCATGAAGAGGATACTCTCAGATTCGAAGGCAAACAGTTGTCTACACAAGTAAACCTGGTTGGCTAGACAACATTATCCTACGATTGAAACGTTTAACACCAAACTATATTACCTTTTAAACAATAAAAGAAAAAACGACATAAAATAAACGATTTCATTGAACCGATATTTCACCGAGATTTTACGCCTGAAATACGGTTAACACGTACTAGTGTGCACATGAAACAGATGTATATCTGATTATATACAGTCAAGTGAGTGTAGAGGCGCATGCAACTAAATAATTTCCTCTGGAACAACTCGTGCCTGGTCATCATTACGGTACATTTCACAGATAGGAAGACCAGATAAAAGCTGCACATAGTTTCACAACGAAAACAAGAACAGAGAACTACGACGATAATATCGGTAGCTTTCATAGGAAAAATAAAAAAATGAAAGAGACGGAGAGAAAAAGAAAAATAAAGAACAAAAACATATAACTAGAACATTGGTGACGATCACAACTCTTGAGGCGATTCATACTTTTCAATATACCCAAAGTAATCAGCATTAATAGCTATGGTTCACAATATATATCAGAATATATGTATATGTGTAAACCAACATAATGTTCTTCTTTCAAACAAAAAAGTAAAAACAAAACAGCCGTTATTGAATATGATTGCAAAGTGCGAACGAGACGATATCGCTTCAGACGACGATCACCATCAGCATTAGAGAGATGATCGTCGACAATCGCTCGATCGATGTTTCTTGAGAAAGTTAAAGAAAAAAAAGAGAACGAGGTGAATATCAGGTATATACCTATGAATGAGAGAAAAACGAAAAAACAAAATCACGGTAAAAGAAGAAGAATCACTACTACTCTAACACGTTTGTGCATATGATTTACAAGTAAGTACAGCTGGAGTCGGATGACCTCCCCAACTACCACTTTTCGATGACGGAACACGATTCCATCGTTGTGATGTCACACCACTTGCATCGTTGCCACAACATGATGACATGATATTCGACGGACGAATCTGTAATGTTATCGAAATATGCCGTCATATCGACACTAACAATATTTTATCGTAACGTCTGCTGAATTAATCAAACTAACAAAAGTTTATTAACCATTTCACGCCTTTCCTATTACAAAATACCGTAAATGACAAGTATTTTAAGAGAAACAGTGAGAAAGAATGAAAACAACGTAAATGACTTCAAGGAACCATAACAATATGACGTTGCATTGCCTATCCTTTAATATGCACCGAAATCATTCTACACACAAAAAAATAAACAAAAAAAAAAGAAGAAAGAAAAGTGGAAGCAGTGCCCACCGTTTGCACCATATTATTGATCAGTTGTTGGTCTTTCGTGTCAAGAAGTGCAAATGTTTTGCTTAGTTTCGCTAGATGTGCCATCACCAAAGCACACTGTGGTCGTAACTCAAGCTGACCTGAAAGAAAAACTCAAATTTCACAAATGATTTTGCTCTAAGTCATCCATTATTTTGATAGAAATTTGTATAAACATGTTCCCGAATGTGTATAAAGTAAACAACTATGTTTTTTTTCAACTCTTTACCGTATCGTTTAGAGTTTCGTTATAGTCTTACAATAACACGATAAAAGTGGATTCAGTTTAAAGTTGATAAATATTACAGACAACTGCGGGCGTGTGAGAAACAAAGTTAGACAATATCTAAGAAAACTGTGGTACGTGAGACTTATGGACTTTTACATCACTTTTATTTCAACTCCTAACTTCAATTAAGTGGTTAATCACTTTCCTTTTCTAGTACGTAAACATAGCCCTTTTCTAATAGATGAGATTCTCGTGCAGCGTTCTCGACAAAACAAGAAATCAAGATAAAGCGACGTAGAAAGAGAAAACCGGACACGACGAACCCAATTCATCCCAATGTTTTGATGCCAAATGTCCACAACAATGCCAGAGTAGGCGGATGACCCGTCGAATATATGAATCGAAATCACCCGAAAATTGACTACCTGAAATAAGTTTCAGTAAAACTGATAGCGTGATTAGTTCACATGCATTTCATAGCAATTGATCGTATCTATGTATGTATCCAGTTATTGTAAAAAGTACGCTTGATGACGACCGTAACAATTAACCCTAAGGGTGCTTGTGCTTTAGACCACCCTAGTTACATTTCTGCTTTTGCAGTTAGCAGTAAAAAAAACAGTAATACATGACAAGAGAAGAAAAAAAAGCATGGCAAATGCAATGAACATTAAACCTAGCTGTACAGACGTATACTACCCATATGGATGGCGGCACATACCATATTTCGTTGGAAACACCTCTTCATTTCGACTCGCTTTCTCACATAACGACATCACGCAGTCCATATACTGCATCGCAGAATACACATGTCTCTTTCCTCGTTCGTCAATATAATACGCTTTACTGAAAACAATACACATTTATGATAAGAAAGTGAACTTCTCGGACAAAAAATGCCGATGACACTGATCTATCTATTAAAAATCATTGAAAAAAAGAAAAACTTACGCCGTTCCTGGATAACTCATATGTTGACATATTACCGGCGTACAGAATTCGGATAAACTACCACACAAAGCATTCACATGATCAAACAACGCCAACGCTGGAAACGATTAAGTAATGACTGCTATTAGTAATTTTTACTTACTCTCTCTCTCTCTCTCTCTCAGTTATTTGTAACAATAGTAGACATTACTTCTATTGATATTTGTTAATAAAAAAAGAATACTGGTGCGGAGGTCTTCAACAACAAAGATATTTTTTCAAAGATATTAGTTAATACACCATCCATTCTTAAGAGACACAGAGAAATGAGCTAAAAAAAGAACATTCGTAGAATTCCGCATAAAATTTGACATAAAGATGATTAACAACATAAGTATTCAATTTAGATTCCGATCTACTGCTTAGATATCCCAAAAAACCTAGAAAGCTAGAATTCCCTTTCATGGTCATCACTAATCCCATCGAGTTTTTCCTCAACTTCATATCACTTTTATCCAAGAAGAAGCTAAAAAAAAATCGTGTGTTGCGGAAAGAAAAGATTTAAGCATACGACTATCAGGAGCCATATCGAACATAGAAACTTGGAACAATTAATCCTCTACAAATTTTCTGTGAGAAAAACTTACTGTGTGTCGCAAGCCACTCACGAGAGTCAATACCAGGAGGAAGTGCAGTGAATTTCTCGATCACCTGACAATAAATTACACATATCTATATGTATGTGTGAAAAAATATTTCCGATCAAAAAAAATTGTACAACGAATAGTGTTTCTTTCTATCAGCCGTTAAGTAGTATAAAAAGGATAAAGCTCTCGGTATGCATTCGACTTCATTAAGCATCGTTTGGAGGAGATTGAATGCATATCCGACCTTTACAATGACTCGCGGGGTCCTACCAATGCATCAAGCCAGTGTTGCTAGCTTCTCAGATAAGTCCGGCAACAAGTTTCCGATCCCGGAGGGATGAAGGGTTTAGTGAGCCATGAGCGCGGGATCAATTTCACGTGTGTGTCGCAGCGGCGCCTCCAACCACTGCGCCGCACGCACTCCTTTAAAGATCTGCCACCAAATCGCTGCAGTATAGTTTCCCTTTAACCTCCCAACGGATTACCGCCTCATAGTGGCTGGGAAATGTTCCTGGGTGTTGGGCTACGATGTACAGTGAGGAGATTCATACACCCAGAGGATCTCCCAAGCTGAGGAGTCCAGGATTTCTACCGGGAAGCCCAGCCAAGAGCAAACCAATACCAAGACCCATCACAGTTTTGGTATTAAACCAGTCGCATGGTAACAAATCTCCCTCTGTTCCACAAGGGCTGCGACTGCCTGTGGTGGGGATGACCTGGGGCAGACTTTGGTCAGGCTGACCTCGGCACTCCAGAGAAACACAATGGCTAAACCAGCAAAACCCCGAAAAATGGAAATAATGCTGGGGCCCGCTCAACCATTGAGAACGGGCCATCCAGGTATTCAAGGAAGTAAGTTTCCCTTTAAAGATGATACATATTGTCTTAATAAATATCAAAAATTTATTTTCAGAATACCTAAGAAAAGTCTTCCATCAACAAACAATCCGTTCAGTGCTACGAATACATACGGATGGCAATGAGTCAATGATTAGTCTGTTCTGACACCTGGATACTGGTGCTACTTGATTGGTACCCATTAGAGTAAAACTTTTTCAAAACTAAAAGGTAGTACCTGATGCTACTAAGAAAAAGCGAGATAAGAAGTACATACATGATCGTCTATAGAATCGCATACACACAATTCCGTTGACTGTGATTTTCTCGTTAATGACCGTTGAGCTACAGAAGCGCTTACAACACGTTTCGATTTTGCATCCTTGACATCTCTTCGTCGTGATCGACTGAAATATAGATTTCGATGGATAGAAGAAAAGTGGTGAACAGAAAGGAATGTTAGATCCATTTCCAAGGTCTATTCTTGTTGAAACTTTATTAACAAGCATTGAAGTTTCATGACAATTCAATAGCTCAAGTGTGACGGTGAGTACCCAGAAGCATGATAACAATAACAGTAATATCAACCGGATGTGATGTTGTACGAGAACTAGTGTATAACACCTTCTCTCTCGATTGTAGGTACCAACCTGCGTTCTTTCCTCTTGATAAAATTACATCCATCAAATAACTGTTTCCATTCACCGAGCACGGTACGAATTGAAGTGAAGCGTCCAGAATCAGGGGTGCTAATCGATGGTTGTGTGACTACATCGGCGGTCATCAGATGCTGTAAGGCACAACAGACAACTAGCGCCAATGGTGCGAACCGGTACGAAACACTTGACGACTGTACTGATTTCATCATGTCATTCGGATGTGAAATGAAAAGGATGTCCGTGATAAGGAATGGAATCGATGGACTCGACACACTGAACAAAATAGTGACGAGATGGGAAATCCGGAAGAATTAATAGACTTCAAAAACAGCAACGACATAATGACATCCTATGACTAGTTTATAAAAATCGAGATAGAGATCTAGGAACAGCTGGTGTATGTGATTTATAGCTAGATAAAAAGATTATTTTGAGAGATGAACTGAAAACAAAGAGTTACGAAGTAGCTAATTCAGAAAACATTCCCGAAACCTCTTGAATTAAAAATCCTGAAAATTTACCCACTAAGCACTGTTCCCAGAGAAAGCAGCATACTTATCACGAAAAAAAAAAAGAGTAACAGCAAGCAATCACCTAATGAAGGTCTAGAAACATTAGTACAAAGGTAGAGTCCTTTAGTTTGAAAGCAAATATAGAGCGTGTGATAAAGAATAGAATTAAGATAAAGAGACGAGAAATGGAACAAAAAAAGATTAGTGTAATCTCTTTCGAAGACCTCTATACTTCAAATCTGTCTATAATTCGTCAAAAAAGTGGTAGCATTTAGTCAATGAAAGCACCACTTAAAGAGCGAAAGTTAGGACTAATTGAAAGGAGACGAACAAAAAGCTCTTATATCACTGAATATGGCAAATACTACAAATCTCACATTCTCGTTGGCTCCACGCGATAAATCGCGTTCTGTTCAGTAAACGGAACACAAACATAACGAAAGACAGGGAATCTTCGTAAATTATGCCAAACGCAAAGACGAGTAGCAAAGCAACTACCCATGTACGAATGACAAGAAACCCCCAGTAAAACAGTCATTGGTTGTTATACGGTGGTCAGGAAACGAACGATGAGGACAATAATGCAGTGTTCAAATTTTAAAGAAAGATGATATCAATCATAGGGTACTGTATCTTCGTTCATTTTTATGCACTTACTAATACAAAATCGACATCAGACTGTCGACAACACCACCAAAAACTGGAACGTCACCACAAATAAACCAGATATTCGGCATTGATTCAACTGCTGCGAACGGCTACCAAGCTTCCGGTCAAATCAGTGCCACCATAAAAAGAAGAGGGAACGAAATTCGATTCTGATGTGGTACAGTGGAAAAGGAAATAAACAAGTGGTGACGATAAATAAGCAGAAGAAAGCCGAAGTAGCTTCTATACTACATAAAGTCACGTATCAGGAATATGAGCGCAAAGATTGACGTCCCTCAGAAATATATCCTGAGACATTCTATCGTTCAAGCTTTTGTTTCTGATTACTTTAATAAATGTCGATATACACCCATATGATATTTAACGGAATTTTTCACAGATTCTTCATCACTCTAGGAAACAGAAAATCCTCAGACTTCTCAACGTACACCATCTGAAGAAAATGACATCGTGTTATAGGAATATGACGAGCCAAATGCAGAGTGATGAGTTTGAAGTAGTCCTCATTCAAAACTGAAGCTAAGACTTCCAAGAAAACTTTGAAATAGTTCAGACAAAAAGTACATAATATTGTGTCAAGAATGAAGCAGTAACTCGTTGACAACGATATTTTTATTTCTATGATGCTGAGATATTTGCAAAACTCCGGACCGCAGGTGTCTGCGATGGGGAATGAACGCGTTATTAACCTTTCCGAGAGCTAACACGTTCACCACCACACCATGCCGGTCCTTCGTTCTGCCTGTCTTTCAATATATATATATATA
>UYYA01004645.1:43369-80160 GCA_900624975.1 Angiostrongylus costaricensis
ATATATATATATATATAGGTAGATATATTTATATGTATAAATATATACGGTATACGTTTTTATTATCCACAAAGATCTTGGTGATGATCAAAACATCTGAGTATTTAGGTTCATTGCTATGGTAAAGTTTAAATGCGTTGCTCAGACAAGTTGGAGTCAGACGCTGCCTCCGCAAACATTGGTGAATACCCTGACTAACCACCTACCACTATTCACACATTTCTCTGTTCTCACAACTAAAACTAATTGAATCAAAGGTCACTCGCTACAAGACGAAAAAACAGAGGTTGAAATCACTAATACGAGTCGCTAATCAAATGTGGAAAAGTTAACTCCATGCTTCCTTATGATCAAAACCTAAAACTCCATCGTTTATAAAATGCCGTAGTTGTTATCAATGGAACAGCCAAAAAATTGGAAATAAACGGCGACGCTACACTTTAAGAATTCGATCTGAAGAAAATGAGCGTCAGCAATTCAGCATTTCCAATGCTGCAGTGCTACACATTGTGTGATTGAATTTAGTGAAGACCATTATTGCCAGCTACTGATATACTCTAAAAATATCCATGAATGATTGATGAGTGTCGATGAAAGTAGTTGTCATTCCAGAGGTCATTCGGGTTAGCCTGAGATACACTCATAATTGAATTTCGAAAGAATATGAGTTCATATAAAGACAGACGGCATCGGTCAGAAAATGAAGCTCCATCAACGTCTGGTTGTGGTGTGGTGAAGTTGATGGTGTATCAAAGCAAAAAAAAAATGAAGAAGAAATACAAAAAGACATGAGGACAATTACGAAGTGGAAACGCCATGGAACTGGTCTCATTCGACACGACACCATACCACACGCTTCAATGCTTTGCTGCCTCGACATGACTGCTGACGTCGTTAGAGAACACAAACACGAAAAATGAAGAATCAAGAGTCTCCTGAAAGCAAAACGCTTCAATTCTTGATGAACATGAAATTTGTTTAAATTATGCCAGAGTTACGATAATCGTCCAAAATATCCTAACGTTTGCAAACTTCTGAAAAAAAAACACTACCACATTATCCAGCGCTAGCCTAAACAGATATATCATTTCTTATTTCGTATTAGTAGAAACTAAGCAATCATAATCGTGCATTCTACTACACGATTGGCCAGTTTGGACTCACTACAACTTGTTCGAACGATTATATAAATTGTGTACTAGTGAAACCCTTCGAGATAAAAACACTACTTCGGGATTAAAAATAGCTCTTCTCTAGTTCCGGGTTCAAGATATCATCATCATTCACATCAAATAATCAAATCTAAACGGCACTGAAGAGATCAATGACATGGTTAATTTGAGTTTTACTGCAACTAACGACTATCGATTCAAATAACCACAGTAACACAAACAAATAGAACATAAATGATGAGCCAACATAAAAATAAAAATATAGTTTAAAATAAAAAAAATGATGCAAGCATGACAGGATAGAACTTGAAAAAACTTGATAATTAAATAATCAGCATTCGATTCGATCACAATGCATAACATATGAACCGATTAGTGGTGTTTGCTAGTGAACCCTGAATAATAATGGTGGAGGGGCAGTCAGACAAGTTGAAACATGAAACCACTGGTCGAAATATTCAGTCACGTGCTCATATTCAATACGTATTATTCATACGGAAAATAACGGCGTTAGATGGATGTCAATATACTGAATAACCTATGTTAATAGCCTAAACCGCTCCTTGACGTACTCGTACGATAAAGGTCAACCAAAACACACACATACACAGATCGGTGCGATGACAAGATGTGGTGGTGATCCACCCACATGCATGCGCAATTCCGCGCCAGCCAACGGGTTACGATTTCAAGGTCCGTTTAATGAGTGTGTTGTGAGGATAGTGGGATACTGTATTGCCACCCACAATAGCCAATTTACTCTAGTGACAGGTGTTTCGATGCGGCCGCCTAAAAACGAGTGGGAAAAGAAACCACTTGAGAAAGAGACTGAACGAGGAGGGTTGGTAAGCGGGTGTGGCTGTATATATGTATATATATATATGTATGTATATATATGTATATATGTATATATATGCGTATATATATATATATGCGTGTGTATGTTAGTCCGCCAGTGCGATCCTTTTCACTCCCGTTGTTCTTTGTCTACTCAGGCGACCATTGCGCTCACCACCGTCGTACAAACATCAGAATAAATGTCAGGTCGACAGTGAGCTGTCACCAATAGTTCCCACCTGCGGTCAGCACTGTCGCAGGCAAGGACCATCATCATACGGCAGATACGAGAATGACAGTTCATAGGTGGACGTGTTATATAAGAAATACTTTCGTCCTATCCAAAATAAATAGCGAAAGACAAACATATCGAGCATGACAAGTAAGCAATTAGTAGGAAAAGCAATTTAACCGAAAGGAACTAGATGACAACAATGTCGACGTGTAACGATTGCCAGTTCTGAAAACAACAAGAAATTCTAGCTCAGGTTTGTAAATCGTAAACGCAACTTTATTTTATATGAGAATGGAAATAGTTTCTCACCAGAACCACAATTATTACCTTTTATTATCGAAGAATGACAATGGAAGTAGTATGGGATCAGAAAACAAAGTGTGTAGAACATCAAAATAGTTTAGACGCTCGTAACAGCCGCAGAACACCATGTTTTTTGAGGAAAAACAACGCTGTTTCAGCAAAGCTACAGTAAGAAACGGTTCCAGACGAATCACACATGGCTGTGGGTAGGTGGTCCAATGATACTTGGACGTATGTAAACAGGCCATGCAAAATCAACAATGAATCAATCTGCGGAACCCACCATTCAAAATACATTAATTTCATTACAGTTATTTCACATTTAAAGTACATCTGTGCCAAACCATATTAGCACAATACTGATTGATTTATGGTGTCTTCGTGTAAAAGCAAAATGCTATACGGATGAGGTCGTCGGAGTTGCATACAACGGAGTAACATGCGTGACGTAAGTCCAATCCTAATAAATTGGTTAGAGAATGAAAAACTAGAGATAATTATTCTACCAGCCGAAAACAAAATTTGCTTTATTATACGAAAAAAAGACCAGCAAACTAAACCCATACGAAGTTTTATGGCGCACTTAAATTTTTTAAAGATACTTTATGATTCCTTTACGGAAAATTTTCCAGCACTAAGGAAACTGAATCAATCAAAAAGAGAAGGAAAAATCTCAAGCAAAGTATTCTACCCTGAACCTTGGTATCACAGCATTTATTAATGCCGAATAGCCCACATTTTGTAGGTTTCGCCTTCTTCAAAGCCTTGAAAGTCCAATTTGACATGCATTCCACTCAGCTAAACGCTGTCATAACCACAGCCGACAAACCTAACACATAACTTTTGACAAAACAAAACATAAAAGCTGAGCGGAATGCATGTCATTTTAACCCTTTCAGGCTGTGAAGAAGGCGAGACCGGTGAAACGTCACCTATTCTGTATTAATAAGTGCTGTAATACCAAATTTGCGTCCACTTTTCAAAAAAGACAGTGAATTATTAGTCAATGTCGAGGTTAAAAAGAAATCGATCTTGGAATTTATTACGGAATAGATTCTATCGGTTGCTTCGTTGCCTTTTATTCAAATCTTTTCAGATTCATTATAGGCCAAATGCCCTTGTAATGACTGAACGGAAATCAATTGAAATATATCCAATTTTAACGTGACACATGAATTCGTTCGCTATTGTTCGCCGAATAGTAATGTACGCATAACTTGGAACTCGCCATGTCCCGAACGAATCCGCCTTCGTCCGTTGGCCGTCATCTGTCGCACGCCTTCCGTCGTGCGTCGCCTATCGTTCGTCGTCCGTCGCTCGTCGCCCGTCGTCAGACGCCTGTCGTTTGCCGACGCGCGGATCGCATCACGACACAGCAATTCGTTTCAATATTTGTTCAGATGCATTTTTATTACGTTGCGGAACGTCCATCACTGCAAACATAGCACGGCATAGAACAAAAGTGAACAATTCCAGTGTGTATCTGCATCCTAATACATATATTCAATGCAAACACATTTCCTCATTGCTCATCATCACCTTATCTTCACAAACAAACGTGTCCACATTGAAAAATTGCCCACAATTGTCTCTAAGAACATTTGCTCACTCGCTCTCCTCAGTCTTCTCACCGATTACACTATTCGTAGTTCTACATGGTCAACCAGTAACATAGACACGTGACGACGATATGATAGAATCATCCCGGTTCTACTTTTTTCACCATTATTTACAGTCTGACAAGAGCTTCGAATCCATTTCGGCTAGTCTCACTGCAGTGGTCACCAAATACGCCATCACTTTTCAATTTTTATCTAGTTCGTCTTGATCAGAGACAATCATGGCTCCCACAGAGAAGAACCTTTCACGACGTTTTTTTCCTAAATAAGAGGCGCACTTGTTTTTAAATATTTGTAAAATGCAAAAACATAGTTTCAAGTATGTATGATAACTATAACCATTTAAATCAAGCATTTTGTATAGCTGACATGTCAACCGGAAGAATCGAAGACAATATGCACGGCGACGGCTATTCATGCGAATAAACCCGAAATTTTCGACGATTCGATTTGTTCGACAGATATGACCTCCTGATTTGTTTTTAATGACAAAGCAACGTAAAAACTCTTTGTTAAACTAGTATAGACTACATGGCACTAATAAAAATGTTCGTAAGATGAATAATGAAAGGATGCAGGAAAATATGCCTATAACAAAACACTACAAAGATCATTCAGCACTAATGAGGTTCAATAGAGGGTAAGAACTAAAAATGAAGCAAAAAGCGTCGAAAAATTCGCAAATGACCCTGCTCAAGAATAGGTACGACATAGGTTTGATAGATGGTACAATAGAAACCTTCTAGATAATGGAATAAGTTACAAAGCTGCCTAGATCCTACAAGTTCTCCTATCACGCAAAGTTCCAAAACCACACTGATTATTAAGTGTTACACTTTGAAAGAATAGCGTTTTGAAAGAATTATTACAACAGATTCACGTGAAAGACGTATTGGTCGAAGGAACGGAAACAATGCCACAAAACTACGTTCACCAAAATACTGGACAATTTCAAGACTGAAGAATCTTATCAATTCCACCTATAATACGATACAACATTGACAGTACTGATTACGTGATTTAATTATATTATAGACTTAATTTGCGCAACAACTGGTGAAGCTTCCGTGAGAAATCTCCGGTTTAATTTTCCAAAAACAAAAAAAAACTATCAAATCTTAGTACGAGGAATAAAACTAAGCCTTGAAAAGAAAAGAAATAATAGCCACAACAACAGTGGAACAAAGTAGTATTTTTAGCCATGGAGAAAAGTTTCAGTGATCTGAACAACGCATTAACTCTGGAATCCCGAAAAATAGGAACGAAACAACAACAACAACTGTTACCTGTTCGATATGCCTCAAATCTCAACAGTGAAAAAACCTCTACTACAGGGACTCAGGGTTTTTTGTTCAGGCTGAATCCCGTCTCGTAAAGTAGAACTCTAACATGAGCCTGTGAGTGAAACGCGAGTGATTCGTAATCTACTTCGAAAAGAAAAACTGCCGATAGAATCGAATAGCTAATCAAATTATGCAATCCATGCAACTGGACCCCGTATCACGTCATTGAGAAATATTGAGAGACCAGGAAAACTGTAAGGGAGTCTCTTTCGTTCGAAAATCGGAAGCATTCGTTCCAGATACAACAATGAACCAGATGTAGAGGTCGCGGAAGAGCGACAGGAGGAGTCCAAGAACAGGAAAAACAGATGACAACAACAATGACGACGAAAATTTAAAATTATCAAAAAGTTCACAAGCTCTCATAGGTAAGCAGAAGCACTGTTTTAAAACAGAACATGTAACTAGTATTGCAAGGAACTAAAACAATACACATATACTAGTAGCAGCACGATAATAAACATTTAGTTAAGTAACAACTTGTATGCAAATCTGCAGAAGAATTTCTTTCAAACACAAAAATAAGCAACAACTATGTAGGGAATTAAGGAAAGGAATCGACTGGAGCGCCAAGAAACTAGATAAAAACTAGATAAACTGGCACCTCTTTTTTCCTTTATTCCGCATTAAAATGAGAAACACATCTAACTCACGTCACAAAGCTGACCAAATTTGAGATTAAAATTTTGGCGGGACAGCAGCCGGGCGCTTCGTCCGTATCAAATGAGACTCGTCGGGCCAAGGACACCATTCGTATGTCCGTTGCAACTGACATGAACTAAACAGTTCAAACACTTCACTTCAAAATCAAATTCGCAGTAGTTGTCAGAGAAAGAGACAGAGTTTCCTGCAAGAATTTTTTACGAATTCACAAGCATACCATTCATTTGTCAACGTATCAGCGAGAGACAAAATCAACAGCAACAAAATACTTCACGATTAACCTATGAAAACCCTATCACGCATAAGTAAATTTTCAATCCAGAACGTCAGAAAAGTTTCCAACTATACATGAAAACCCAATACAATATGTCATATTGTACAGTGTCGGTGGTGATTTACACTTAGACTACTGTAACGAGTTGGAAAAAGCCCATAAAAGATTTTGAAAAGTTGAAAGCGAAAGTTGTAACAGGAAGAAGCAAGAAAACGTAGCTGAGCTTGTACAGACATAGTTATTCAGCTATTATCTCCTTACCAAAAAAAATAAATACGAGCTGTCCATCCTCTGCTATTAAGAACGACGTGCAACAAATGCTTATCTAACAACTGATAACGAAATTGATCCATTTTGTTGAAAAGATGGAAACGACAATGCATGCTGTAACTGATTTCCTCTTTCACACAATTTATACTATTAACAAACCGAGGCTCTAAAGAACCCTTATACTAGTCGTTTTACATATAGTTTAGTAATTTACTGGAAGAATTTTAGGCTTCTCAGATTAGAATTTTATACTTAGTTTTTCCCGTCCTTCTGTTCATATGTCTTCTCTTGTTAGCCGACCACTGTCAACCATACGGTGGCAGTGTTGTTGAAGCTAAGTCGAACAGTATGGGAAAGAAAAAGACGAACTAATAAGAAAACTACCGACCAGGCCATGCTGACATCACAAACACCCCCAAATTCGGGACGAGCGCACCCACACACTTAGGCGCACACGCTGCGTCCATCCAGAAACGAATGGACACAAAACGTACGCCCAGAAAAAAAAAGAACGGATGAAAACAAAGCAGACAACTAGGAAGCTATCATTCATAATCGCTCTCATTGCCTATAAAGCTTTCCGAGTTGAATCTATAACGATTTCATTAGCGGTTGCATACCTACCATACGAAAAAAAATGAGAAAAAGTGGACAAATATTGATAAACTGATACTATATTTCCGGTCAGCTTTTAGTTTAAAAAAGGTCCCAATCAAAACCAAAATCAATAGCTATCAATTCGAACGATCGTAAAATGAATCTGAGAAGTCTGCTGAAAAAAACCCAAAACCAGTAGGCGCTATTCACTAAAGGATACCTCTTCGCCTATGCCGGGATTTTTCACACTGATCAGAATTCCAGAAAATGAAAACGCCTAACTAGAATAGTTCGTGATTCAAAGAATGAAAGACAAAAAAGAAGAAAAGAAACATGTACTGAATGGAGAGAGCAAGCGGAGACGACACACTTCCCACGAACTACGTCAACACAGAGGCAAACCGGCGGTGGCGCTGCAGTGTCAGTGACGTGCCGGTTTCGGGATTCAGCATAGACATTTTCGTATCCTGACGAGAAAAAATGCAGAAAAGGTTCCATAGACGTCCATAATAGCAAATGTTTAAATACTACTAATATATCCCGTAAGCTCCAGTTCAGATGTAGACTAGGACATCATTTTGAAGTAACAATCGACTTTTTCTGTTGTTCTGTAATTACTATTGGTTACTAAATGAATGGGAAAAATGAGAGAGGGATGTGGAATATATATCTACACCACAGCATAATGGACAGACCTACACAGAAATCGAAAAAATTCAAATATCAGATGATTACTTCGAACCAATTGGCAGCTAACTACGAATTCAGAATAACATTATGTACAAACATAAAAAATGCATGAGATTACTTTGAAAGTCTTCAGAAAATTCAAAGACTCTTCTACTAGTCGCTTCAAAACAGTCAAAAATTTCAAAAACTGCAGCTTCTATGTTTTCATACATTTCTTTGGAATTAGCTTATAACTGAACAACAGTTACTATCTAGAACCGGGTTTTTCAAATCTCTTCGCGAAAACTTAAGTCACTTTTAGTTTATGTGCCCAGGATTAGATATGCCGTTAGTCAACCCTTAGGGATGCGTCATGCATTTGACTTCATTAAGCAACGTTAGAGGTGATTGAATGAATATTTGACCTATACAGTGACTCAAGGTGAGCTAGCTATGTATCGAGTCAGTCAGTGCTGCTATCCTCCCAGATAAGTCTGGTACCAATTTGCCGATGTTGGAAGGATGGAACGCTTGGTGAGCATGGGGCGCGGAGATCGATCTCATGTGTATTGTAGGGTGCCTCCGACCACTGCGCTACACGCGCCCCACAGGACTAATAACTATTGCATCATACAATAAAAGTAATAATACCATCAGAATTCCAAACATTTCAAAAGAAAGTGAAGCATAAGTGATCTAACACAAGAAAAGGTACTGTCTTACAACTGTTACCCCTCATTCTTCTGCTCATTCTAAAGTTATTCCACAAGATCATTGTTGTTATCTAAAATAGTCACCTTATTCATACGTCCGATTCCAAATTGACTTAAAGGAGCCATCTGTAGTTCACGATTTGACCCAAATGATCTAGTAATCACAATCTTAACCTTTTTATTTACTCTCTCTTCTTCTTAACGGTAGAGTATGCTGCGAAATATAACTACTATAATGCTGAGATATTTGCAAAACTCCGGACCGCAGGTGTCTGCGATGGGGAACGAACGCGCTACTGTCCTTTCCGGGGAGTAACGCGTTCACCACCACATCATGCGGGTCCTTCGTTTCGCCTGTTTCTCAGCTAATTCTGTCGATGAACTTCGTTCCCCACCGCAGACACATGCGGTCCAGAGTTTTGCAAATACCTCAGCATTATAGTGATCTAATAATGATGATACAACAATGCAACGAAGTACAGGCTCCCGAAATAAGAACTAAAATTGGCTCAAAATCTAAACCGTACAATAGCAATAGCACCCTAGGAGCTTAGCCTTTACTAAAGAAAAAAGAAGTATTCTGCTTACTGCATTGTAGAAAACTACGTCACATGAGGTGCCAATTGTTTGAATCAAACGAAGAACTCGGTAGAATGTCCAATGAAATATCTAACAATCAATGACCAAGAATCAGATAAAGGAAACGATAGAGAGAAAAGCAAACAGAACAGATTATAAAAATGTTATGACTTTACACTCACCATGACAAAAAACAACAGAGGGCATTCAACATCGCACTACTGGGAACAACGCTACACCGATTCTCGATCAATCAAGACCTAATGGAATATAATAACACTAACCTTATTTCCTTACTATAGGTGGATCTATACAAGTTACATACATTCTATTTGATTTAGTTTCACTGATTTTTCAGCGAATTTCCCCCTTATAGGCTTGAAAACATGCCTTCTCTATAAGCCTTCTTCTTTTTTTCCTCCTCTCATCTAACAATGAAACTCTGAAGCATTACCTCGTTCACGTAAAAAGTTATATGAAATATTCAAATCTAAAACGTTAATGAGATGTCGGTCGTGGTAAGAATTTCCGCTATCCAGTCCAGGGCTACGAATCCCTCAGATTCATATCACTCATTTCTAATAGATCTAATCATGTTTTCGTCTTTCAATAAACGTAAATGAAAGAGAAATATACAATAAGTGAATAGGTACTGGTAGGTGCACATGCAATATGTTTAAGTGTAGGTGGAATAATAAACTAGAGTGTGGTGAATCGATGTTGAACTAATAAGAAGAAAGTAAACAAGTAAAGAACGATGATAAACTATTGATATATTAAACAATACTAGTGGTTAAAGTTATTCATGAATGTATAAACTGGACGCTGAGAGCACACCAACCGCGAGTGCACACTCTTAAAACCAGTTCATAGAACTTGTTCCAGGATCGTTCTCATCGAATTGCCCTCAAATGAGGCGGTCACAGTTCTGTTAAGATGATAGTGCAGAGGTTACGAAGCCGCTTATTTCTGTGTAAAGCTAGTCAAAGAGCATAAGGAGTGGTCCCCTTTATAGTACATGAAACAGAACTTCGTCACCTACCTATACGAAAACTACTAAGAAATAGACATCAATAGCAGTGAGGTGAAAGAGAAGTTAGTGCCTCAAAGATTCAACGAAATCTAATTTATAAAATATTAAGGAGTAAGATGACGCATGACGCTGTAGAGACGTTCCCAAGACGGCTAGTCTCCCAGTAACCTCTCACAGTATCTCACTAACTCGATTTATCAAGTAAACGAACGTAACAGTCAAACAAGAAACTTATCTTGAATGCAGAAAAGTTCTACAGAAAACACTACTTATCCCATATGAAAGGCGCGCGTGGTGCAATGGCCGGAGGCGCTCTGCAATACACATGGGATCGATTCAGCACCTAAGGCCCACTAAGCTTTCTATCCCCCCGGAGTCTGCAAATTGGTACCAGACTTGTCTGGAAGGATAGCATCACTGGCTCGATACATCGGTAAGCCACCGCGAGTCATTTTAAAGGTCAGATATGCATTCAATCACCTCAAGACGATGCTTAATGAAGTCGAATGCATGGCGCATCCCTAAGAGATCGATCAACGTCGAGAACACTATTCTTTATCCTTACCTCATATAAAAAAAACCCCTGAGGGCTTATTTCCAAGGAACATAACTAGAGCAATGTGTAACATCAATAGTATGAAACGATGACGACGAGAAAAAGAGGACCAATTACATATGACCATTACGAATCTGGAACATTTGTACTCATTATGAAATCGTCGTTCAGCGTCTTCCTGCTACCAACATAGCTTGTGAAGATCCGTACCACAATATACCTGATCAACGCGTTATACACCCTTACACGTATTCATAAGGAACGAGAATTTCTAGGAAAAACCACAGGATTGTTAGCTGAACCATAATTCCTGGACTAAAAACGTAGGAAAAAAAGTGGTGGTTTCACTTACAACATAGCTCCAAAAATTCTTAATCTTAATTTTTAACACCACAAAAGAGTCAAAGACATAGATTAACCAAAATAAAATAAACTCATCAGATCGAACAGTATGCGAATTCGTTCATAAATTGGGACAGAATGAGGATAGAGAGTAGAACTGGTGTGGTGTTTGTTTCCTAAGCACACTACAGTAAGAATCGAGAAAACAGGTTAACGTATAGTCAATCAGCCCCGTGCTGAAAATAATATCCGTCTCATGAATCCATGACATAAAGGATGGTCCAACTGAGACTTATCGGCGACAAACGCATAAAATGTGGGTGCGATCGATCGTTTGCCGCGAAGGCCACGAAATGGTCAGGTTTATTGTTAACCTATGCGTTAGAAACAGATCTTAAGATATCCATGAAACTAAACCACAGATGGAAAAGGCAGGTAAAGCGGGTTCCAAGAATACAAATGATCCTAGCTAAAGTGGACAAAGAGTGCCAATTCTATTCACAAAGACGAAAAAGTCATCGACCTCATGCGTTCTAACCGTAGTAATTGAAGTACTGTTTCATTAACTGGTAGAAAAGTGATAAAGTAATCTCTACTATTTCAATCTATACTCTCCACGAAACGTGTCAAATATCACCTTTTTGATAAGAGTCAACATACTAGTAAAACTATTAGCGGGCTATACTCCACACCGTGTTTCAGAAAAGAAGACACCCTTATACATTCATAATTCGGTCACAACTACTGTTAAAACAATACTTTCTAAACTTCATATAACTTGGTACTGACAACTAAAAGATAAAGGATAAAGGTCTCGGCGTTGATTAATCTCTGTGGAAGTCCCTATGCATTCGACCACGTCAAGCATCCTTAGAGGTGATTGAATGCATATTTGGCCTTTACAATGACTCGCGGTTGCCTACCGATGTATCAGCCAATGCTGCTATCCTTCCGAACAAGTCTGGTACCAATTTGTCGACCACGGAGGGATGGAAGGTTTGGTGAGTTTTGCGCACGGGATCGATCCTTTGTGTATTGCAAGGCATCTCAGACCACTGCGCTACACGCGCCCCGTATAGACATTTACTAGTTAGTTCTAATGCCAGAACACAAAACACCGCTGTTGAACTAAATCAGAATGAAAATGATTCATGACTGAACAATATGAAATCGCTTCAATCGACATGATCCACAAATTTATGATGTCGCCGACTCCAGATGTTTTAAGGCCGAATAGTCCGATGTTGATTGCTCCACCCCTAACCCATTCGCAAACCCATTAGTGCTTAACCAGTGACGTCTAACGTTGAGCTCTGCGTGCTGGCTACAATCAACAAGCAGTAAGGCACCGATCAACAATATGGTTTAAAAAAATGTGGCTCGGCGATTCAGCTGAACACTTCACTCAGCATAAACTCACATGATATACTGCTTACCAGTTACTTACTATTTAGACTTACCTTACTATTAACCCACACAAAACCGCATTCACTGCAACGAGATTCATCGTGATTCGTTCAACTCTTGTATTATTCAAACCACCATCGAAAGGACTAGGGCTTCGTGCCTATACTACGACTACCTGCATAAACCATAAGATGGAAGTATATATTCCGAAACTATATACAAATATAAGTATCTTAAAGAACATAGAACAAAAGAACAGCATCTCATTTTGAGAGTCGCACTAGTCTTTCAGAGATTTTTAAAGAGTAAGCTAATGAACACTGTAGGTTTTTGAACAAGTAGTGGCAGAAATGACCATTGTATGTTGTAGAGCACAGCTGAATGAACATTGAAAACTCACACAGACATAAAACCTGACATATACTAGGTTAGGAATAGAACCCACAGTCCGTTCTGGGCCATGGAATGACCCGATCATCATGATTCATTATCACGTTCACTACGGGATGCGGCGTCGACGAAGAAAACTTCTTATTCCCGTAAACTAGTATTTTCAGACGTCGTGCGATCACTTCACTTCATATTAGGGAAAAAAAGCTTCTACTACTAGCCAATAAAGCTTCAGTACCAAAAAAAAAGAAAAGAAAGAAGACGATAAAAATATCGTAGTTCAACGTCCATCGGTTAGAAGAAAAAAAAAGAAGAAAGACAACGAAACTGATAAAACAAACCGCACCATCAGTGTTATCAGGTAGTACAGTAGATTACAAATAGAAAAAAAATACTGACAAAAAACAACAGATAAAGCCATACTCACCCGATGATCCAGTCAACGGTTTCACGTACGTAGTCAGGAATACGCTCCAGTTTGAATACGCGTCGGCAATTCGGAGATCTACGAAGAAAACGACGTCCCATTAGAAGAAAATCATGGCGTAACACTGAAAGCATAACAGAATTGATACCGAATCATTGTGATACAGAGGGTCGCAGCGTCGAATATACGAGTTAACGAGACCTGAGAGAAGTAAGTAAAAGGCAAAAAAAACCTTAAGCAAACGAAGATCTTACATGAAATCGTATGAACAGCAATTAGCAGATATAGCGCTTTAAAAAGTGGAATGTGTGAAAAAAGAAAAAAAAAAGAGTAAAACACGCGGTGACAATAGCGCGTACACAAATAGTATATCCTTAGCGCCTAATGATATTCAGGCATACGCGCCACTATCGATCGAGAACAGCCGATGTGAAGAGGCAAAGTAACTTGTGTTTCTTTCAATTATCTTCATTTTGTCTACATTGAAAGGCTGAAAGAAATCGACACCATCGAACTGACTAATCAATTAACTTAGCACTTCACGAGAACCTCTTCTATTGAATGTGCTGTTGGTCACGATGGAGTACTGGAATACTGGAATACTTGAATAAACAGAAGTAACGGTGACCGAAGAACAGAAGTGAAATCATTGGGATCAGCGGACGTAAACGCAGCTATAAAAGAACGTCACGTGAAGGAGTAGGGCTTACGGACAAAGATCACTACAACAATATGATGGAGGGTCAGAACATCTGCAGTAGGGACGGATGGACGGTGTTATCCCGATGATATATTGTGACATCTCTTACGAGACTTCTACATAGTAATCGATTTTACCGGTCAATGAAAACTCACATCGTCGCCAGAGTCAAATTGCATGAGGAAATGAGAACAAAGTAACAGGTAGTAGTCAATGAAGTGAAGTTTGATGAAATCTAACCTGAACTGAGGTTCAAGCACGGGGGTTGATGAGACACGCGTTGCGGGGGCCCTTGGTCTCCAGTGCGATATCGACTTGCCGCTCCGAAGAGGGCCTTTCTTTACTCACCTCATCACCATTAAAACCAGTACTATAATAGTTCAATGCTAGGAATAGAAACCGAATTACGGTATAATAAAGCCATGAGTTTCACAAATAGGTCCAAATGATCTAAATGATGTCAATCACTAAACTCATACGATTTCCTTCATCAGTTGTGATCTCTTAGCGATCAATAAGTCGTCATTATCTATCCGTACCGCCATAGAGATAATAATGACTAAGTAATATCAAATGAAATATTGCTAATAATATCTTTAGCATAAGGCCCGGAAATTTTGCTACCGGAAAAGTCATTGATGTGAAAAAAATGTTGCAAAAATATATGATCTTTTCTGATGTTATGATAAAAATCTGTTCAAACACACTGATCATATTCGATTTCGTCTGGAAGCACCAATGAACATAAACTAGTAGACAGCTAACCTTGTTACACCTTAAGACGTAATGTAATTGGGCGTCCCCTTTTTTCTTCTGTTTAGGGCAAAGTTAAGGAACGCTCGACTGTGAAGAAGTAAAGCACTGGAAAATATTGAAACCTAAACGAAAATGACCGCTAGAAGTAATGAACTCGTTACATATCTATGTCACTATAGGATATAAAATGATGGAAAGATTATTCGTGTATACGAACACCTGTCACTTCACCTGCTGTCACGGCCCTCGTCTACCATCGCTAATAAACCTCACTCTGCATCAGAACTTACTTCGTAAATACGATCAGCTGCTTGATATAATAAAAAAGATAAAGTTCTCGGCGTTGATCAATCCTTGAGGGATGCATTCAACTTCATTAAACATCGTTTAGAGGTGACTGAATGCATATCAGGCCATTACAATGGCGCGGTGGCATACCGATGTATCGAGCCAGTGCTGCTATCCTCCCAGGCAAGTCTGGTACCAATCTGCCGACCCCGGAGGGATGAAAGGCTTGGTGGGCCATGGGCGCTGGGATCGACTCCACGTATGTGTCGCAGTGGCGTCTCCAACCACTGTGCCATACGCGCCCTCGGTATAATAGGAGTAACTATTACTTTGTAGTAGTGAAAAACTAGTAGAACAATAATTAACCCTTAGATTTATGAAATGATTGGCGATAGCAGCATTAATTTCCGATCTCACTGAACAAATAGCGAAGTTCTCTAAGACAACACTACGCAACGAAGGGAAAAATTGTTGAAAATTCAAATAATGTGGGGTTATCTGAATACTTCCGATGTAGGGATAAGTGGAAAAATTTTTCTTATGCGTAAAACGCCTAATCAAAATTATATTGCAGATTAATGTATCATAGATAACTATCATTTCTCGTCAGTTACGTACAGTTGAGTAATTTGTAAGACAGTTTCAATAGCCTTTTAAAACATTTCTGCACAACCAGAAAACACACGTTGTGCTAATCCAAGCATTCCTTTCATTCGGTTCATCTCTTAGCATCCGTCACCGACGAAGGGGTCCGGATTTGGGTCCGGTTTCGGCTGATACTTGATGATTTTGTCTGGTCTTTCTTACGATTGTTGCCGAACAGTTCACAAGTCGATCTTCCTTAGAATACCGGGGTAGGGATGTCAATACATTTCTTGTTCTGTACCGTAGGCAGATGTCGTCATTTAGGCATTGTAGTGAGCGAACTAATCCCAGCTAAGTGTGGTACCAATTTCCTACTCATATGTGACCTAATACAATGTGTGACAATGAAATGACATGTGGCCGCTAACAATGTGTCAAGTCAGTGTTTTTTTTTCCTTTTAGGCAATTATGCTTTCAACATTCAAATTCCAAGGAGTAGAAAGCTTGTTAGATTGCCTGCGAGGTGTGATCGAACGAGGGACCGATCCAGTGTGTGTCTCACTGCGCTACACGGTTTCCATATACATTATGTATGTATACATATATAAATGTATAAAGCGAATAAGTCGTCCGACGTTGATCTACTCCTAGGAAATGCGCACGCATTCGACTTCATCAACCATCATTAGAGATGACTGAATGCACATCTTGCCTATACAGTGAGACTTGAGATGGCCCACCGATATATCAAATCGGTGGTCATATCCTCCTAGACATGTCTGGTACCAATTTGTCAACCCCGGAGGGATGGAACAAGTAATAAACCGGGGCGCGGAATCGAAACTAAAGACCGCGTGTATATAGCAGAGCACTGCTGCACTACGCGCTCCCGTTATATATATAATTATATATATATATGAGTAATTTTGGCGATTGACGAAGTTGTCGTAGATAATAGAAGTTCCGAGCTTAAATTTTGCCTGCAAATGCTGACACTGATTTGTTTCTTTGAAGAAATACTTTCTAGGCATAGTGGATATAACATAGAATATATCTCACCTCAATACATCCTCTATAAGCCTCTTAAGAAGAGTTATTTTGCGCTTAATAAGACTTCAACGATGCTGAGATATTTGCAAAACTCCGGACCGCAGGAGTTTGCGGTGGGGAACGAACGCGCTATTAATCTCTCCGGGGAATAACGCGTTCACTACCACACCATGCGGGTCCTTCGTTTCGCCTGTCTCAGTAAAAATGGATTAATATGACTATTAATGTCTAAGCGCTTTTCTATGACAGAATTCCATGCGTATATGTCTGTCGGATCGTTCTTTATTCAAAAGAGCGTAGACATAGTATGTGAAATAAAAAAAGGCATGGAACTATGCTTTAATTCACTTATGGTGAAGAACAAAAATACAAGTGTCTCGTATTGGTATTGCATGAGAACTCCAAATTTTAGAAAACTGATGGGATCTCAACGTTTTCCACCGAATTCTGATTTCAACCAGGGCGCAAATGTTAGGAGCAGAAGTCATATCCCAAATCTATAAAAAAAATCCATAATGAACTGAAACGGATACGATCATCAATGTCATCCATTGACAATGTGAGTCATTACGGGTGAACACTAATTAGTTTTAGTTGTTTCGTAAGCAATTGTGAGCTGATGCATTGTTATTAACAATTAAAATTAATGATAAGGAGAGAATGGAGAGAAATTAGATCAGTATACGAGGAAACAAGCTTTAAAAACGGAGGATGTGATCCATGCAACAAGCTTTACACTAATAATAAGTTTAATTTACAAGTTGTTTAAAAAATTGATAGGGTGATAGTGCAGCGGCACTCATGTTGGTCATCACGAGCTCGTTGCTAGTTCGACTTCGATCAGAGCCAACCGAGCCTCTCAAGTTTTCGTGATCGGGAAATTGGTATCGAGCTTGCTCGGGAAAAATTACTCTCTGTAATCCTGGGAACGCTCCAGCCCGGCTATGTCAGCACTCTAGAGAGAATTCGACTCGACCAGCGTTTTGCGGTATTAGAGATGAAACGAAATTCCTCAAGCAGTGGCCCAAGCCACACATAACATTTGGAAGATCCTCGTGGATAATAGATGCGAGGGAACGAATCGAATGTGAGCAGTGGTGGGATCCGCACGGTAGACGTGAAGACGGGTCACATAGAATGAGAAAAAAAAAATAAAAACTAAAAATTGATCTCTACCCGTTCAGCGAGTTCACAAAATCACGGAATTTTTTTCAATCTCTATTGCATCTTCATAGATGAATAACAGGTTCCTAAAGTTTGTGCTAATCGATTAATATTCCACTCATAAAACACCAAGAATCAGTATACGAGGAAACAAGCTTAAAATTTTCATTTCATCAACAAGTCAACATCATATCGAAAGACGAGTGTGTATAGGGATTATGACAGCTGATCACGTTTCTCAGAGTACAATGACGGCACTGACTATACTTAAATATTGTGTGGACCAAATTTATGCTATGGACTGTTGAACAGTGTCTTGACCGCAGCTGGACACCAATGGACGTTTAGGGTAGTGTCTAAGCACGTGCTCAGGCACTGCATTGGAAAAAGCATTGACGAAGTGTTCCAAAAAAGCTGAGGCAAACAGCTCACTATAAAAGATCACGTATTTCTAGAATTTCTTATCAGATTTCGTGTCTTACTTTAAGGTTTCCATGGTTTTTTATTCCTTTACTTACATAATATCTCCTCACCAAACCGTAATGAAAATACTGCTGCAACGACGACCATGAAAAGAAACGGAACCTTTTGTCAAACGTAAGATAAGCTTTTTGCCTCATAAATTTTACAATAATAAACAATCTTTTTTTTTAAAAACTAAGACATCTTACTAAGTCGAATTCGAAAAGCAATGATGTATTTCACTCGGAATTTACTTCACATTATACTTCCACGTGATTTCTGTGCGGTTGGTCTCTACGTGACATACTTAGTGGAAACCTCATAGAAAGCGACTCTGAAGAAGGCGAAATTCGCCGAAACGTCGGCTTAATCGTGAACAAAGAATAGTAACACCTCGCGTTTGCTCAACAAAAATACGAAGAAAATCACTTGATCAATGCCGAGGTTAATAGAAAGTCGGTCGTGGCAGTTACTCGGAATTTAGTTTTATACATATGTGGGTACCAGACAGTATAAGGGTCTTCTCAACATCTAAGAAAACGTCTGGTGCTTCACTTCAGAGTTAGAACATGAATCCGTCTTCTGGTATTTCTGTTAACTTGTTCTATATAGTTTCAAAAATTTGTAAAGATTTTTAAAATTCAGATCACAATTTTTAATTATCAACAAGTCGAATGCGATGAAGAGAAACCTGACCATGGGATCATACCAACCAGGTATAATCACGCCACTTCATACGCATGTCTTTTGGTTAGTTTCGTTTAAAAAAAGGCAAATTAGTCAAAATATAGTACATTTCAATATCGTCAACTGTTTGGCAGGGATGGGTGTAGCGCAGTAGTTAGAGGCACCTTGCATTACATACGCGGTCTTTGGTTCGATCCCGTTCCTTGGGTTCTGCGAGTCTTCTATCTTTTCGGGATGAGCACTGAGTTGACACATCAGTACCCACTGTATGAATGATTTGCGGTGGCTTTCTTTCGGATGTATCAAATCAGTGTTTTTATTCTCCCAGCAGGTTTGGTACCAATTTGCCAACTCCGGGAAAAATGAGCATCTTTTCCAAGGCGAGAGGATGAAACGAAGACGGCTTCTCCTAGAATGTGCCTCTAACACTGCGTTATACACGTCACATTCACATCCTAATATAACAGAATTATATAATTAAAAAACCTATCCAATATGTCAAAGCTCAATTTTCCAGTCCAATAAGTGTGTCGTGACGATATGTGGAACTCCCGAATGATCTCCTTCATTTTTCAAGGCATTTCTTCACCGGAAGTCACTGCCCAATATGAAGCGGAAGTTTGCAATGCATCTAGGGCTTTTTCAAGTGGCAGCGATTGCTGCGATTAATCAACCAGCCGGAAGAAGACTATCTGAAAGCCGGAAATCTGGAAATATTACAAGAAGCCAGGTTTTGTTCGTGATATGATAGATGTTCGTTTTTTATTAAGAACTAATGCGTCTATAGGAATTGACAATGATCTAGTCGTATTCTAATTTAGTCCAATGCTAAAATTTCAAGAAAATGGAAAGCTAATGGCTTTAGTATTATGATAAAGTAGATATCAAATCACATTTAAAAAACAGTTTCAGGTAAAAACTCCTTTCGTTCCCAGCATCGACTTTCTATTAATCTCGGCATCACCTGTATTACCCGTATCGCCTGTTGTCCCGTCGATCGTTGAGTGAATCGAGCGGGCGCCAGTAAATCTTCCATTTTTCCCTGTCGCGCGCAAGAGTAGCCAGTGCGCTCTGCTCACTATAGGGACTCGTCGAGCAACATGTCTTTTTTCAAGGCTCTTGTAAAGAACTCTAGCCATCGGGTCGGTGGTCTTCCTGCAGTACGTTTGACATTCCGAGAAATCTAGTCTTTAACGGCTCTTGCCCATCGGTTGTCATTCATACGCATTGCGTGTCCGGCCCACACTACCTTCGACTGTTTGGCCTACAGAACGGTATTTTTGATTTCTGACCGTTGACGCAGGTCGGAGCTTCGGATCCCATCCCTTGCTTGTGCGAAACGGGATTCTCGTAGCATCGTCCTTTCAACTACGCGCTCGATAACTCTGAGTGATCTTTCATCCTGCTTTTTCAGCGACCAGGTTTCTGACGCATGCGTTAGGGCAAGAAGTACCGTAGAGTCGAAAAGGGTGGGTACGGAGTCGGGTGTTCTTTGTCCTCTTCACTACATGCTCGATGCTCTTGAAAGCTCCCCAAGCCGCTCGTTTTCTGCTCGACTCTGGAGCTAGGTCGTTCATGATATTGAATTCCCGACCTAGATAGATATAACTGGAGCATTCGTAGACATTCGTTCCGTTGAGCGTGAATGGGGTAAACGAAATCAATCCGTTCTTCATGAACATCGTTTTTGTGAGATCTAGCCGAAGACCAATCTTTTCACAAGCTTTATCAAAGTCCTTCGGCAAACGTTCCGTTTGGTTAATGTTTGGTGTTATAAGGATGACGACATCAGCAAAGCGAAGATGGTGTAACTTCAGACCATCGATTTTCATTCTCACATTATCCCATTCCAATGTTCGCATGATGTTCTAGAGGTTGGTGATAAGTATTTTTAGCGAGATGTTTTCGGCTTGCCTAACTCCTTTTTTGACGTCAATGTTAACAACGTTGTAGAATGGTAATACCTCGGTTGTGGAATTTTTGTACAGCTCGCGAAGAATCTTTATGTACTGAGTAGGGACTCCTTGACTATCAAGGGCTTCCATGACTGCTTCTATCTCACCTGAATCAAAGGTCATGTGCAAATACGAAAGTGAGACAGAGCGGTCCTTTGCTCTCGCGCGATACTTCAATGAGCCTTGTTACCATGTGGATGTGGTCCATTGTACTAAATCCTTTTCGAATCCCAGCTTGTTCAGGTTGTCCTTCGTTTAGTGTTCTGTCAATCGTTTAGGATGACTCGAGTGAAAAGTTTGTACACAACAGACAGTAAGCAGATTGGGCGATAGTTGCTGATATCGTGAAGACCACCCTTCTTGAACAATAACACGGTCTTACTTCCACTGAGTAGGGACCTTGTATTCAGGCAGGTAACGTGTGAAGAGCCGATCCATTGTGTTTACGAGGACAGGCGGAAGTTTCTCTAGGTGTTTTGGTTTTATCCTGCCCAGACCTGGTGCTGTTCGATTGCTCACTGACGAAATGGTATGTCGGATTTCGGAAGGGAGAACCGGTGGTACAACACATCCATCCTCCTTTATTTCATATGACGGAAGGTGGATGCGGCTATCGAAGAAAGCTAAGTAATATCCATGAACGATTTTCTCCATTGCATTTCTGGACGCTGTATCTGTTCCCTCTGCGCGTTGGACTGTAACTATCTTAGTCTTGTAATTGGCGAAGCTTCGGTGGGTTTTGTGAATGCTTTTCCCAGCCTCTGCAGCTTCGACCTTTACTGCTGCTCTTCTCGCTTTAAGATCTTCTTTTATCGCCTCACTGCACTGTTTTGCAAGTTCGGACGTTAGTTCGCGGCTGCCTGCAGCTCGTGCAATTTTACACTGGCGTATCTGCTCAAGTGTTTCTGGTGAAGACGTCTCTTAGTGAGTTTCGAACTCTCTGATTTCATAGCGCTAACGTGAGGATGTTGAATGAACCGATCATATTCTTTGTCTATGTTATCGACAACGGCATCTTTCTAACAAATTGAATAAATCCCAGTTTACAGTGGCTATGAGACTTCGGTTTCGGATTTTAGTGGCTTTTTCTCGTTTCCGCGAGAAACAGAATCTTGCACGAAGGTGAAGGTAGTCTGATCCCGTGCAGAATTTTGGGACAACAGCGACATCGGTTAGACAAAACCTTGTATTTACTGTGATGTGGTCAAATGTTATTGTACTCCCCATTGGGGACTCCCACGTTCGGCGATGAGGGTGGGGCTTCCGGAATTGCGAGTTACCATGGATTGTCTTGGTCGCCGTGATAAACTCAGATAGGAGCTCACCCTGTTCGTTCCATTCTAATCCGTGGGTTTCAATGTGACATTCTTCACACGTTCCTCTTGTTCCAATCTTGGCGTTGAAATCTCCAGTGACGACCTTGAAGAATGTGTGGTCTTCTCTGTAGAATTTCTCGAGCTCCATATAGAACGCTTCGACTTCTTCGTCATAGTTTGATGTCGGCGCGAAACAACGAAAATTGTTAAAGCCAGAATTGATCCACGTCTTCCTAATCGTAAACGACCGATTCAGGTTGTAAGTTGTTCGAATGAATCGATGTTCATGGACAAACTCGTGTTGACGAGAACGCCGACGTCGCCAACTCCTCTACTGTCGCATGTTCCGAGGAACAGTTCCTCTTCGGTGTCATAGACGGCGTTGAAAGGCTGGCGTCTTCTCGTCTTTGCCAGGCCGATAACGTCGCACCTTATCCTTTTTGCTTGAATGGGCATATCTTTTATCGAGGACTCGGATGCAGGTGTACGTGCATTGTAGGTACAGATCGTCACCATAGTTCTTTGAAATCCAGGCAGCTTCCATTGGTCCTAAGATTTTAGCAGCCTCTCCGTACTAGTCCTACCCAACGCTGCAAAATTGGGGCTCTTTCGGGGTCAGGGGAATGAGGCCCGCTTTTTTTTTTTACTGTGTTTAGCATTTTTGATACCCACGCAAAGCTTGCTTGGCTCTGAACATTGGGGCTTGGTATACTCACGGGTAGCTTACTAGGCTCTCCCAGAGTGGACATGGAGCTTAATTGTTGGAGGCGACTCCTAACCGCCTCCCATATACTTTCCAGTCATTTGGTTGCAGGCTTTTGGCCGAATTAACTCGTAGAATACTATCTGCATAAGCAAGAATGCACTCACACGCGCATGCATGAGTGCACCTAGCAAATACAGAAAGTGTGTGTCAAATCAGCGCAGCAGAAACAAGAGGTCTATCCCCTGGATCCACCTGCCCCTCAAGGAAGCAATGGTCGCTTTTGATCCGCGATTAACCACTTGTCTACCACCTCGGGACGCACCACGGAGTCTCTCGTCTAACCTTCTAGGGATCCCTCATATGAGGGAGATCTGTGGAACCTCTTCATAGAAATATGAATGCGCCGTTTTCTTGCTGAGGAATCGCGAGGTTGTTAAACAGCATACATTTCCTTCGACAGAAAAACACACAATACAATGCAGCAGTAGCTGACGTTTCGGCAGTATCGCCTTATTCAGAGCTTGGAAGGGTATATTGGTCTACAGCCTACTAGGCCAAACGCTTGAATAACACTTACAAAGAGAAGAAAAACTCTATGGCAATTACATGATCAACAGCTTCTCGAAAAACTCACCGCTTTTTACGTAACTTCCAATGAGGAAGGTTAGAACAGCTGATTATAGTGGCTTATGGTTGATGACTGCACCATGCCACATCAGAAAGCGATGCGAACATACTGGGTTAGGTCACCTATGACCTCTGGGCATTCGTCTCTCCTATTCATTGAAGGGTTTTTGGCATTCATCCAAAAAGCCTGAAGAAGTTTTTGCGCTGGTGTTTTATTTTGCTTAGCAACCTCGAGATTGCTGAACAAGAAAACGACGCATTCATACTCCTTTTATTGTTGACTAGGTGAAAATTGTTTTACCCATCTTCGTTTCCTACAAACACAGTTACATTTTAATTTAATAATTCTCATTTAAATATGGTACTGAGAGCTTGCAGAAAAGCAGTCACTCTATTCTGCGATGTGATTTGTAACATTTGTGTCCTTCTCTGTTGATTAAGTGAATTATTTGTCTATTTCCTTTATGAGACCCGACTTCATACAGTGCTTGGATCCTTACTCCCTTTATTCGATTCGATTTGTTCCATTGCATTCATCGTCCACTAAAGTCTTCGGATTTGCGCGTGGGCTTAGCTATTCTTTGAGGATTTCGGTGGTCCCCTTATGAATGTTGTTGCATGCTGGTAGAGTTTAATTGTCTTGCACTTTTAAGACAGCTGTACTACAGTGTTCTCAAAATTTCACCACATATGTATTATCGGTGTTTTGTTGGTCGCAGGCTTTTCCCAGACAAGTTTGTTACAGACTTCCCGACCACGGAGATACGAGAGGCCCAGTAAGAGATCGAACTGGAGACCATGAGCATATTGTCACTGAAAATCAAGCTTCAAATAAATATAGGCATCGTAAAGACTATATTATTATCGAATTTGAGCCGAAGACCGGATTACGCTGAAAAAAATTTATCGAATGTTACCCTAGTAAATGATATTAAGTGAAACTACTCTAAATGAGTTGAAATTCTGCAGGAACATAAACAATGATAACTTTCCGTCAATCTCTACACAGCTTACAAGAAATTTCTAGAAATAAATCATTAAGATTCGTATACTTAACGTACGATTAAATAAGTTTACAACGATCTTGAGTATCATGCCGCAATTGTGAGGTGTGATGAGTGCAGAAGTTTTCGAGCAATGTGTTCTTTGCTAGTATAAAAACTAGAGTGTTTTGTCTGTTCTGTTACTGTTATGTTCCTATTTGCATGTTTTACTGGCCGTCTGAATTTCTTTGCGTCAATTATCCAAGAAAGTAATCTTTTATCAACAACATGATCTCGTCTTTCATTATCAGTTCGGCACATAGATATCTGTGTAGATTGCGATCTCACTTCAGACATCGAATACTTGAATTGACCGCTTTCCTAGGGTTTGACCGGCCAAACTGTCGAAATATCTGGAAGAAAAAAGAACTTTATTGGTTAACTTGACTTGTTCGGATCTAATGAGTTTTATACAGCAAGACTTGTTTTTACCATAACTAAATGTGTTTTCATCGAACTGTAACGTCGGAACGCCATGCAATCTTTTCAGCGCGGTTTCTCTATCTCTTATTGCTGTTGTTGCATTTTGGGTCACTTTTATTTTCCTTTCTTTATATTTCGCCAATTAACCTTAATTTAAGCGCTTAAATTTGTTCTTAACTTTCCTCGGGTTTAATATGGAATATTTTCACGGGAGGGGGAGGTGGGGGTGGTGGCAAGTACGAAAAGCAAAATATCTTCTGTAACTTCCTTCAAGTTGTAAGTGAGAGTCACGAAGAAGATGCCAAAGTGAGTCAAACAGTATAAAAAAGGATAAAGGTTTCGGTATTGATCAAACTCTGAGGGATGCGCTATGCACTCAACTTCATTAAGCATCGCTGAAGGTGGCTGCATGTATATCTGGCCTTTACTCGCGGTGGCTTGCCGATGTATCGAGCCAGTGCTGCTTTCCTCCCAGGCAAGTCTGGTACCAATCTGCCGACCCCGGAGGGATGAAAGGCTTGGTGGGCCATGGCTGCGGGGATCGATTCCACGTGTGTGTTACAGAGCGCCTGCGATCACTGCGCTACATGCGCCATTTGTCAACGGTATCAGTTGTTTAGTATAAATTTAGGTTCGTTTTAAAATAGTCAGAAATGAAGAAATACGGAAAACAGAACAGATGGAAAATCCTTCGATGGTTAGGATTGATGGCCAGACACAGTCATTGTTCGTGATTTATGTTAATCACACCGTAACTTAAGAATCAATCCGAACTAATGCACGCACTGAACTCCAAATAATCTTCTTTATTCTCCCCTTTCTTAAACAGAAATGTTGTTATTTATATAGGCTACAAAGCTAATGCAGTGAGGGATATGAAAAACAGTAAGCATAACTGACAACAAAAATTGAATAAATGAAGAATTTTTTTTGTTTATGCTTTTAAATGGATGCTGTCGAATAGCCAACCGGTGAGGAATGTTACAGTTATGGCTCTCTCCTCGCAAATCTCTCAGTTCACTGTGAGGTTATGCACAGAAAACCACTAAAGAAGTTTGAAGCGAACTTCATTGTGGTGACAACCTAAGCTCTGGTGGTTCTCAACGATTGTACAAGGTCTTTCTCTTCTTCGTTTTGTTTGGTAATATATGTGGTGGAATCTGCAGACGAGACGCTTGGATTGACGAGTCGCTGGTTCCACTTAGGAGCAAGGCGATTTTTCAACATTATTTTTTAGGGAAAAACGATACCTATACCGCTTCAAGTTTTGCAATTGCATTCTGAAAAAGGTAGAAATCATTTGTCAACTCCAGAAAGAATGAGAGAGATCGAAAGATTGATACGGGTGATTGGCAAAGGTGAAAGTGACAGAACAGATTTTTCCAGGTGGGTAACTGAACAGCAGCCGACAATATACCGAATGGTGCAGCCACAATGCAGTCTTAATGTTATCGTGCTGAAGTGGTGAAAGAAAAAAGAAATCCTGATGCTCTTGGCTTCTCGTGGTGCAAAATGAGTGTACAGGTAAAGCCAATCAGCTACCAACATTACAATATGCGAAATGTTTACTGATTCGTGCGATCATGTTCTATTCGTCTTACGGCAGACATGTGGATAATACAGTTGTTTACACTGGCATCTGCTCAGCTGAGCATTTGTTTTCAGTGCTTAAAACTGTAGAAAAGCCATCTACAGAAAACAATGACTGATTTCAAGCTTTGAATAACTGAATGTCCTTTCATCAAAAGAACGTCGTTCATTCTACTTATCAAATGCAGTTGGAAGAAACTTACTGTTTCCAAGGTTGTTCCCAGGGTACCTTAATCATCGAATGGGGCGTAACACATATGTGAGCCCAAAGGAAAAATGGTTTTAAAAACTCAATGAGAAACTAAGTTGTTAATGTTTCATTGAAAAATAACTTGAAAGTTCTGGCACCACGTTTCGTTTAATCATGTTGGTAGTGCTGTTTTGTCAAGGAAGCTGCTTCTCATTAAATGCAAAGCTGCTTTCGTTATTATGAAATTTTTCAGGAAACAAAACTTAATCATTCCATTTTAGTGCCTTTAACTTTTTTTTACTTTACAAATGAAGAACAAAATCTGTCGAATCAACAAGTCGTGTGTACTTCCCACATGAAGAAACCACGTATGGCAAGATGATTATAGTTTCTTCATTCGTGTGATTGTAAGTGTAGTGAAAAACCACAAACCTTTTCTGAAGTGCGAGGTACGGTTGAAAACCTGACATTCTTTTTCCAATCGAGTCCATGAATGGATTAACAACTCTCTTACCCATTGAATCAAGGAAAGGGTTGATCGCTCGCTTAGCTCGCTGTAATATAGCGCTGATTTGGAACAAATGGAATGATAGAGATTCAAACTTTTCTTCATTCTTTCAGTTAAGCTTACATACGTTGTTAGCAGAAGAACAGGTGACAAGTGTGACGAGCACAAGTAAGGACAGCAGTCTCGTGTTCAGCATCTCTTACCTTTTTAGGTGACTGCAATAGATATTCGAAATCATATAACTAGCCGAACGACTTCACTTAATCACAGCGGTTGTCACAACATTATTACTAAGACTAAGCTGTTGAACGGTTCGTACTTTCTACTGCGATTTTGGTCATACTAGGTTTGTCATGAACCAGGTGACTAAATTAGAACAAATTGGAGAAAGATGATTCTTTGGAATTTTATTTTTATCTTAGGTTCACAGTAAAATCTACTCGACTCTAAAAACACCCAGCACTGGAACACCGCTGCATTCGGCCAAAAGATAGATAAGTCATCGTTCTTTTCGTTTGATGACAATTTTTAAAAAAGCGAAACGACAGATGAGTTGACGGAATTTGTTGTACAGGTAGGATTTAAAGCTGGGCTATTACAAAATAGTCGAGAGTTCATTTGTTTGATACAGTGCTGAATGTGTACAAGAATATGCATCCATGGCGTCCATAGCAAGCTGTTGATCCGCTTAAATGACTTGGATCTCACACGAAGTACAACGTTGTCAGAGATCTTTTGGAAAACAAAAATCCACTAAGTATAAAATGTGTTTCACGAAAAAAAAATACAGCTCCCAGCACAAATGTAATATTGCAAGAGCTAGCTGGAGATGCGACGTAACGAAACGAATGGCTATGGACGCTAATGATACGTATTATTCTTTCACCATAAACATCATTTTAATTTGCATTCAAATGAGTAGGAAGCTAGATCGATCTCCTACTTACGTTGGCAGGTCTATAATTGTGATGAATAAGAGATGATTTCGCTGTACTGAACGAAAAATGCTTACTAATGAGTTGTGTGCACTTATTAGAATTTCTTTTATATTGCAAAACAGATCTTCACGTCTACTCTGCCAAACTCGGCACTTCCTATATTGGTATCGTTTCCTCGCTTCCATTTTCCACAAAAATCTTCTGACTTTTCACGTGTTTTCTCGACTGCTGCTTGAAGATAGCCGTCTTCCTGATGAATTTCATTGAATACTGGTCGAGTTAACTCTCTCTAGTCCTGTGACTAGTAGGTTAGAGCACTTTCACTTGGATTACAAAAAACGAGGTGTCCCTAGACAAGTCTGAAACCAGTTTTCGACCTCGGAGGAGGAGAGGCTTGACGAACTCGGAGCAACGGCGAACCAACGTCGCGATAGTGATGAAGGGCATCACTAGCATTGTGGTATCTTCGCCCTCTCATTCCTATTACATTTAATAGTTATAAAACATAACTGATGCCATATATTTTGAAATTCCGGAATTATTCTGGACCAAGTGTCATGATCGATATTGCACGATACTGTATAACATTTTAATTAAAAAACTTAATCTTGACTACATTTATTATGATTCACTACAAAAATATTGGAAAATAGTTAAGCACCTTGAGATCTTTGGAAAATCGTAGTCAAAATCACTATGAACATTTTGGTTTGAGCAGCTATAATACGCCTGGAACTTCTAAGGAAAATGGTTCGTTTAGATCATCAGCAACTCAGTTTGGACGTATACGGTCGTGAAGCTATCGGTGGGTACCGGTTATAATATTTTTTGTAATCTAACACCAAGTGAAATGCCAAAATTGTAAAGCTTAGATATTTTTTAAGACGTAAACTTTAAAAAGTAGTAAAAGGACCACCAGATTCGCAGGAACCGCAATGGCTTAACCAGCAAATGTCAGAAAAGTGGAGATCTGGGGCCCGCCTTGCACAGCCAGTAAGGACGGATCATTCACGTATCAAGTATTAAGTATATATATATACATGCATATATCTGTATATATATATATATATATATATATATATATATATATATATATATATATAGCACTGTCATTAGTACTCGTCGAAAAGTAATTGTAATGAAATAGAATGCTTAAGGGAGGAATTATAACACATGAAAAGAAATCACTACAAAGAAGAAATCAACAAAAGGAAGAAGTTTATAAGTCGTTATACAAAAGCGACAAATAGACTAAAATGAGACAGTACACCACCAGTGCATCGCTAATGGCCTAACACTATGCCCTCATCTATATGGCTACTGTAGCCCATGAACGAAAGGCGGACATTTGCGTATGGGAATATCTAGGGTTTTTTCCTTATCACACATAGTAATGGACTCACTACGGTAGATGGTGAAATGCTCATTATTTGTACTTTCGAAATAGTACAGGGTGAGGGTATAAGTTTGATAGCATTTGTGGGGCAAATGACATTTTTAAGTATATGACTCAATGGACAGATTTTCTAATTGTTCTTTTTTCGCTGCACATGGTTGTCAAACTAACTGAAAAATTAGTTACGTGAAGTTTTAATCTTTCGCTTACAACGAAGGTCTGAGCATTAATAGTTGAACTTTGCTCAAGAGTCAGGACTAATTATTGTTGATTGTGAACTACTAGTAGATGATTTCTCACGAAGTGAAGGCAGTGCTTCCCACGCCATGGTCTATTTACACGATTTATTAAGGGCATTAAACTATATAGGAAAGGAAAGAGGAATGTGACAAGAAACACTTGATTTTCTTAGGACAACAAAGAGTAGAGGGTGAAACGTTTGGCAATAGTCTCTTTCTAAGGGATTCGCCACGCATTCGAATACATTAAGCACAGTTGAGTTGATTGAATGACCTATTAAATTACATGCGAGGTAATATCACTATAGCAATTAAGTAGTGTCTTCCATTCTACCAGATTGGTCTGATATCAGTTAGCCGTACCAGAATGATAGTAGAATAGAATAGCCCAGGGCACTGGGGTTTGCTGTGCGAAGATCCATGTGCATCATAGTGCACCTCTAAGCAATGCGGCTCGACAGCGTTCAATATTTTAGTGAGCGGAGTGGTTTTTCTTTCGATTTTTCTGGAGAGTGAAATGAGAATAAGCAGGGTGATTTCACTGTAGTTGCAAGTTTTCTAGTGGATGAAATGCGCTGTTGTTACCTCAATGATTCCATGGAAAGTTTCTCGGGTTATTCAGACTGCTTTTGTTCAAAATGGTTTTTGTGGTAATTTTTTTTGTAACAATAACGTTTTAAATGAAGACTGGAAGGATAGTAAGGAATATCCTTGCTTGTCCGTGCTCATCGCCATGGAACAGCGAACATATCTAGACGTTGGAATCAGCTATTAATAATCTGAACCCGCTGACTATAATTTCGGTCACCCTAGTAGTCAGTGTAATTTAGCTAAACAGAAAATTTTAAAATGCTTTTAAACGTCCATAGCATTGATAAAAATCAACGAATTTTCAAGACACTCGCATTGACTACAAATTTCTAGTGACCGTGATGCACATTGGAAGCAACGCGACTCGCCACAGTTTTGCTTAAAAAATTACCCTTTCTGCTTTTTTTCTGCAATACGATCTCTTCACGTGTTTTTTGTGGCTTTTAATATTCTGTGTATCATCTATATTTTTTTCAGCATCTTTGCTCTTGTAGGCTTGAATAATGTTGATCAAAGATAGAATCCTCCATGGAGTCATGTAATATGATATCATCTGCACTATTTCCAGACGAAATGTCTAAAAATAATTTAAGAATGAAGGAGCGGAAAACGAAAACGGTGGTGACAAAGACTAGCGGTAGATGGCTAAACATAGCAGCGCCTCGCAGGACTACGGTTCTGATGGCAGTCCAAACGAGAAGTGAGAAAGATGTTACAACTTAGTCCTCAACATTTGAGGAGGTCTACACTCAGACCACGTTAACGCGAAAGGTCATAGAGAGTTACAATGAGACGAAGTTGGTTGTGGCTACAATTGGTTAGTTGGCAGCGCATTCTGCTTTATCAGTGAAACTCGTAGTAGCTGTGGAACTCACTCATAGTACAACTGGTTAATAGCACTTATATCTGTAACTTCTTTATGGTTTAGCCAGATGTATATGGTGAACGCATAGAGGATCAACTGCGATAACGTTTATAAAAAATTTGGATGAACGATTTCAAGGTTCACTTGAGACATTTCTAATCTGCCATTCCTCCTGTGCCGACCACTAATCATGTTCTAGGAAAGAGCAGCTGACGTAAAGGCTGCATTTCACATGTAAGGGGTGCTAATGTTATGTAAGAGGTGTGTACTATATATAGGAAGTGCAAATGCTATGAAATTAGTGTAAATTGTGAAAATCCCTACTTATAAAAGTTGTGAATTGCAAAACAAATATTTTTCTTCGAATTTTTGTTGAGCAAACGCGAGGTGTTACTATTCTTTGTTCACGATTAAGCTGACGTTTCGGCGGATTTCGCCTTCTTCAGAGCCTGGAAAGGTCAAGTTGATAGCAACTCACTCGGCCAGACGCCTCCATAACCAAGCAAAGAAACTCCAAACCAAGATTTCAATCACTTTGAACACAGCTTTGCACACTCACCGCTTTCTATGAGGTTTCCACTAAGTATGTTACGTAGAGACCAACCGCACAGAAATCACGTGGAAGTATAATGTGCCCCTCCCATCAGAATGGCAGTCTTATATACTGCCCTATATCACGCGTGATAATGAGGCATTCTTCTCTGCGGTTCATTTTCGGATTTCTGGAATTAATCCAGAGTGCCTCGAGAGTTTTTCGCACCTGAGAGTTTCCCCACAAATATTTTTGCAGGCAGCGTGTTTTGCAGTATCTGTGAGAGATGGCAATAAGCATACAGAATATGTAGTGCTTCCAAGGAAACACTTCGCGAAAACAGATCGTGCGTTTTTGAAGGCCCTAGCCTTTTTATTATACAAATAGTAATTATGGTGGCACCAAGCATAAATCAACACTATAACCATGTCTATTATAAGTTCGCCTAATTATTCATTACCTTATTTCGGCGACAAAACGCTTCTAGCTTTCGAACATCAATGTGGTAGGTAGTTGTTGCTGTGGACATGTTAGTTCCCGCGATGAAACCTAAACACGGAGAACAAACTCGTGGGCGAGATGGTTGTTATTAAAAAGTCACTCATTGAGAATAGCGTTCCCTAACTGGCCTCTGTTGCTGCAATATTTGTGGTGAGGAAATAACAGCTGACTTTAAAAGGGATGCAAAAACGCTCACTGTCGTAAGGGAAACAGGTGGAACAATGCCGATATGGGCTCCCCGAGTCAGTCCCGTTGACGGGTGGTTGCTGATAGCACTGATCAATAGAACTAGATGAGAGACAGGACACGCATGGTGTGGTGGTGAACGCGTTAGCCCCTGGGAAGGACAACAGCGCGTTCGTTCTCCACCGCAGACATCTGCGGTCCGTGGTTTTGCAAATATCTTAGCATCGTTGTGGTTCCACTTCGCATAACACGCTTTCGTTAAAATTGTAAACGCAAAGAATAAAAATTGAATATGAAAACATAACTACGCTACGGTTTTTAGCGTGCCCGCCGCTGGTGAAGGCGCGTGATTTTCAGGATTTACCGATTTTTGGCAATAAGATTATAGAAGAAATAGACGAGACTTTCTTTATCGCTCTATAAGTGTATTGGTATGCATTTACTGTCTGTTATGGTCCACCATATTAGTACATTACTGTCAGCGTTCGGAAATGTTTTGCAACTTGTGTTCTACCTATTTCGCCTTTTTTACAGCCACACATTCCATCCGTTAACTATGACTCATTGTAGTGATTACAGCTGAAAAGGAGTCAATGGCAGCGTCAAATTACTGGTTAGCTCAATCGTTCTAGAAAAATTTTTAGTATATTTCTAAGTGAAGGATGGCGGGTTTTTTTAAACAGGTGCTCGTCACAGCATCCGTATTGGATTAGCTATCGATCGACTGCACGAAGTGCAGGAAAAGGGTTCTGTGCACCAAAATAAACGATCAGTAAGAGAGTGAGCTATACAGAACTCATGTTGGCAACTTGGGGTTCGCGTATAGTTGCATAAAATGCACACCTCCATTGTGTTAATATATATACCATGCATGCATCGTTGCAAACGGGTTAACATTTCTAAGCGTCAACACATTCGTGCCAGCATGAGTTATAAATAGGTGATCATTTTTCCGGGTAGTTTCTTTTACCGCATAAGAGTCTTTTTGCAGTAATTTTTCCTTTCAACCAATAGTTTGCTTATGATTGAAGCACTAGAAGTTAAAAGAGAAAGGCCATACTATGGAAATCGCTATTTATAAAACAGAACAATTCGGATAGGGAAGAGGGTAAAATATTTCCACCGGGTATTTTTCGGCTTTTCCAGAAATTACAAGTATGCTAAGATCCATTGGAGATTGTTCGCTTGGATTATCAAGACAAAATGATTTTGGTAAAAAGAATTAATTCGGATAACGATTCGACGACTTTGCATTCTTAACTGTCAGACAAATTAAAATCGACAGTCCACAGTTGTTCTTCCTCGCATCATAGTCGATCAAATCAAGTTGCTAGAGAGCATGGAGCCTCTTTGAGCGGGCATAGAAGACGATGCATTTTAAAGGACACTATACTCGGGGAAATACGGGGAAAAATTGGGTCTCATTAACACATGAAGTTGGTGCATAGTTAACACTTTTTCTAGAAAATTTAAGATAAGAAATAGTCTTGATGGAAAAAAGTAACAAGATAACTACTACTTTTGCAAAGCAAATTTGTTATTCGAGCATCGTATTTGTGGCCGCTTTTTTCTTTCAAATTTCTTCCCAAAAGGATTCAGGCGACATGGAGACGTGCGCGCGCCGGCAGTCCTTAGAGGTGCCTTGCAATAGACACGTGGTCCTTGGTTCGACTCCGCGCTTTAAGCTCCGTAAATCTTTTATCCGTCCGGAGTCAGCAAATTGTTAGCAAACTTATTTGGCAGCATTTAAGCACGAAGTGATATCGGTAGGTCACCACAATCTATTGTATTAGCCAGGTATGTGTTCAGTTTCCTCAATAAATAATAAATGGTGATACTTAATGAAGACGAATATATCCCGTATCTTTCAAAGGTGGATCAACACTAAGAGCATTCCCAAGTCCGACTTTCTATTAACCTCGTCATTGATTAAATATATCTTTCTACTTTTGTTCAGCAAATACGAGGTGCTCTTTTATTTCTTTATTTACGCACAAGCTGACGTTTCGGCGGATTTCGCCTTCCTCGGAGCCTGGAAGGGTCACGTTGACAGCAATCCACTCGGCCAAACACCTCCATAACCAAACAGAGAAAACGCCAAACCAAGATTTCAATCACATTTAGCATAGCTTTGCACGCTCACCGCTTTCTATGACTCTTCCACTGAGTATGTCGCGTGAAGACCGACCGCACAGAATTCACATAGAAGCGTAATGTGACCCTCCCATCAGAATAACAGGCTTATATGCTGTCCAATATCACGCGTAATATCGAGGCATTCCTTTCTGCGGTTCATTTTCGGATTCTTGGAATTAATCCAGAATGCCTCTAGAGTTTTGCGCGCTTGTGTTCTCGATTCTTGCGCGAGGATCGTAACCCTTACTTCCAAATCTTCTCCGTTATGTTTCTGCCTGCTGTGCGTACTTAGTGGAGTACTTGGCTTACGTTTGCCGACTAGGTGTTCCTTTATACGCACGCAGAGTAGCCTACCCGTTTCGCCAACGCATTCGTCCCAGCACGCTTTACAAGAGATCAGCTAGACTGTACTCGAACTCGTGCAATCACCGTCTCTACCATTGGGGCAAATTATGCAATTTTGCGTTGGACATAGACGGTCGTATAGGCGGTTAAGAACTAGCTGGAGCCTTACATAACTCGGTGGTATTTCGATTATCGTTACCGAATTCTCTAGACTGGTCCTTCTTAAACAGCGTTTTATGGCTGCACTTACTTCATTTGAAATGAAGGGCAGTATAAACGAGACCTTGTTGTCGCTAGAGTTATCGTTTGGGTACCTGTGGTTTTCTCTACATCTACTTTAACCCATTCGTTTTTAAGTGGCAGGAGCGGCTGGGTTAAAACCATCAGTTATCTCTCATCTCAAAATTGACTTACCAACATGTTCCGTCTTGTATTTACTTATCCAAACCCATAAGTTAGTATCCAGCGATGATCTCGTGTCTACCGATACATTGTTGTTTAATGTTAGACCTATCATTAGCTGCGTGGACAGGACAACGGATAAAATAACGTGGTTAATAACTCTATTACTTACTCAGTTGTTGAAGTACATTCCAGCTCATCTAACGAACACCCAAATGTTCCTGGATCGTCTACGTAACGCGCGGCCCAACAGCGCGTAAGTGGTGGAGTCCTTCGACGTCACTGCCCTCTAAACGAACGTGTCGAATGACTCCGCTATGCAAGCCATAAACGAGCTCCTTATACAACACGAAGGAGCAATAAACATGTACGGCTTCTCGATTCAGCAGATGATGACACTCTTAAAGGAGTGCCTAAACGGTTCAGTCTTCGGATGGTCCGGGAGGTATTACACACAAATGAGAGGGCTGGCAATGGGACAACGACTGGCACCAAGCCTTGCCATTGCATTCATGTCTAAGTTGGAAGCTCCAGTAATTGACCTGGGTCCGTTACTCTATTGTAGGTATATAGATGACTGCTTGGCCATTTGTTCAACGCAAGAAGAAATCGACAGATATTTCGAGTTGTTGAACACACAGTCAGAGTATATTAAATTCACCCGCGAGAAACCAAAAGTTCCATTTCTAAACATGCAAACAAACCTATCAGAAACCGGCTACATCACGAAGTGGTATCGAAAGCCAAGTAGTAAAAACATCCTAGTTCATTACCTCTCCTCTCATCCCTCTCACACGAAAAGGGCGCTTGTGAGAAACATGTATCGAACAGCTACCAGGGTGTGCACAGGAAGACAACAGAGGGAGGAGACCTGGAACTTGGCGCGGCAAATAGCCATTTTTAATGGCTACGAAACCATAGCTCGAGATAGTGTAGAGAAAACCACAGGTACCCCAACGATAACTCTAGCGACAACAAGGTCCCGTTTATACTGCCCTTCATTTCAAATGAAGTAAGTGCAGCTATAAAACGCTGTTTAAGAAGGACCAGTCTAGAGAATTCGGTAACGATAATCGAAATACCACCGAGTTATGTAAGGCTTTTTTTTTTTTTTAACCGCCTATACGACCGTCTATGTCCAACGCAAAATTGCATAATTTGCCCCAATGGTAGAGACGGTG